>PVIC010019328.1:0-30668 GCA_004025085.1 Thryonomys swinderianus | reverse complement strand
GTCAATTTGGAACATCCAGCTGAACTGAGTCAGCACATGGTGGGTGTGGAAGACCCACCTGAGGATCGCTGCCAACAGGAGAAAAGTGAAATGGACGGGGTGATTATTTGCTGTTGATTTTCCTACAAAAGCTTGCTGTTGATGTTTTTCATGATGCAAACTTGGCTGCTTTCATTATCAGACGATCTCAGGTCCTCACTGTCATTGGGAATGGCTGCTGGTCTCATCAGAGAAGCTCCGATCTTCACCGTGACCATCACTTCCGGGCTCCAGTGCAAGTCCCTCAGCCCAGTAGCACAGATCCTTCATCCCACCAGTGCAGGTTCCCTAGATTCTACCAGTGGCTTGTGGGCCTTCATGGTGAAGAGCCTCAATATAAACAAGGATGAGATATTCGTGGGCTCTAGGCCTCTGGTTGGACCCGTGGAGGACTCTGCCTTGAGCTATAGGCCTTCAGCAGGACTTGTGCAGGGCACTGCTGTGGAATCCAGGGCTTGGCTGGATTATTCGGGTCTCTAGTGTATGGTCAGATCCTGTACTCCTCTGCGTTTAACTTTTTGGGTATTATAAAATAACTTTATACATTATGTGTCCTGCATTAAATCTATTCCTTTGCCAACCCTGACTACAATGTAATCCTAAAACAATGAGAAGCCAAAGCTCAGACGATTTAGTAACACTGAAGCAGACAGAGAACAAACTCAAGCCCTCAAACATTTAAACTTTTAAAATTGTAATGCCAAAAGTAATTCATGGTTATACTATGAACATATTTTTCAAACTGCAGAGAATATAAAATAAGAACAAAAATTCACTTTATTTTTAGGAATGTAGAGTCAGTTGTCAAGGGTAATTAGATATTGCTAAGTATGTCCTTCCAAAAGCAGTAAATCAATTATGAACAAATATGTACTCATTTTAAAAATGTATATAAGGTCATGTTGTCCGAACAGGTATAAACTATTTTTCATTTCTCAATGTATCTGTACAATTTTTCTATTGGTCCATCCTATCCACATAAGACTCCTTTGAACTGATCGATGCACACAGATTTTTTTTTAAACCAGTCCCTTCCTGATGAATGTGTAAATGGTTTCAAACTCATGTTTTCTAGTTTTGCATCTAGACTTTGGCTACAAATGATATTGCACCAATCAGAGAAAAAGAATTCCCGGTCAGCCCTCAGGCAAAATAAAAGAAGCTTAACTGTGTAAATAGTTATTTATTTATACAACACCCAATCTCAGATAGGACTGTGGGCCTTCACGCTCCTCTCTGTCCTTCTGAATGCGTCCTTCACCAATATGCTCATTGACCCTGCTTTCTCCAATGAGATCCATTCTTTCCAGTCAGGAATTGAAAAACAGTGTCTTAACTTTATCTTTGCTTTAGACTTGGCCTGGTTTTCAGAATGCTGGGAACCACTCATCAGAACACCAGCAACAGTTTGATATCACAAAACCCAACCTGCTCACTGAATTTTCTCACTTTAGTGATTGATCTGATGTCATGCAGACACAAAAATGTATGAGGATATATAAACATCTATTTAATTTTATAAAGGCTTCTCTAATTTTTGTTTCCATGTTACACTTTGCCCTATACAATCTTTTCTAAAAGAAAAGTGTTAAAAAAAATGAGTATACTATTCCTGCTCAGACTTTGATGAAAATAGTTTTTATTTCTTTAAGTTTAATTTGCATTTCAATCAACTTAGAAATTTTAAATTCTAGTGTTATGAACATACCCAGTTTAGTCAGAGGCTGAGTGAGGATTTATTTGGATTAAGGTGTGTTTTCAACCTCATTCTAGGCCCCAGGAAACAAAATATACATTTATCTTTGAATCAGAAAGCAGCTGAGTCAGTCTTGGTAACATAGCTTTGATGGCATCTGTGAACTTTGGCAGGTAGGCCCTGGCTGTCATTCCCAAGGAGGAATCAGTAGTTCATAGTGTTTGCAAGGTAAACAGTCAATTACCACTGCAATACTGGGCAAGAAATTCTTTTTTTTTTTTTTTTTTTTTTTTTTGAGACAGGGTCTTGCTTTGTAGTTCAGCCTAGCCCTGAACTCACTAAGTAGCCCAGTCTAGCCTCCTGCCTCTACCTCCTGAGTGTTGGGATTATAGGCGTGAACCACTATGCCTGGCACTATGCTATGTGGTACCAGGGATTGAACTCGGGACCTTGGGCTTGCCAGGCAGACATGGGAACCACTAAGCTAAATCCTCAGCCCCTGGGCTGATAATTGTTAACAAAAAGAAATTAGAATCCACAATGAGAACTCACAGTTTTTAAAAATGTGTTTACTTTTGCATAGTGATCCTAGATAGGCATATGCAATCCTGTGTGTGTATATGCATAAAATGTATTGATAATTCTCTTGGCTATCTTCACAAAATGAGAAGGTGCAATAATCATCTGCATAGGACAAAAGGAACCTAGAGCTTAAAATCTGTGACAAAATTAAAAACAAATAGCATACACCCTTGGACTAAGGGCATCTTTCATTATTATTAATGCAAACACAAACACACCCAAGAATATTTTAGTGGGAAAACTAAATGGCAAAAATCTTAAATATATTTCAATACTCTAAATACTGAAAGGTTTATTTAAAAAGAATCCCTATACAGTTTCAGTGAGTTTCCTTTTATCAAGGCTGGGTTTGGTTCCCACCGTCTGGCTGCTTAATACCTGGGTGCCATGGATTTGCAAAGGGCTGTCCCATTCATTTCACCCCTCACAGGCTCTGCAATCTTGCCCAGATTTGCTCGCCTCTCCTGCCCTCAGTTTTCTCATCTGTAAAACAAAGGTACCGACTGGAGTCCTCTCCTGGGGGTGATGGAGTCTTGTGCTAAGCCATCTTTGGGTTTCTCTCACCTGTGCACATGCAGAGTGACCATAGACCACAGGCCAAGTCCTCTCTGAAGAGCCCTGCTAAGCCCAGACCCAGGTGGAGCCTTGTAGACAGATATGGCAAGAAATATGTTCTCTGTTTTTCTCTACCCATTGACCAAAAGGGTTCTTCCTAAAAAACTTCCCCAGATTGTAGTGAATCACTTTGTGGAACCAGCCCTTCACCAGGGAGTCAAGGGGAAAGGTGAGCTCCAGAGCACTGCACTAGCTGTCCTGTCCTCTCCATGGCCAGGTGCCTGGTTACCATCTCCTCCACAGGGGCCTCCAGAATTCTGCAGGCTGGGAAGAAACATGTGGCCCCTCGAGAAAAGCCCTCTGTCCCTCTCTCTGGCTCTGGCTGTGAAGCTCCTCTCGTCTGTACCCTTGAGGCCCCTGCCATGCACCATTGGACACACACCGCCACAGCATGCCAGCCTTATGAGTTGAACATATGCTCTGAAGCCAGATCTTGATTTGCTCTGTTTTGGACCTTCAGGGCCTAGTGGAAGGCCTGAAACTAAGTAGTGCACAGTATGGTGATGAAACAGAACCCAAAGAGTCACGTGGTCCCCTATGAACAGAATGGGTTTCCAACCTCTGACCCCTCTGACATCATCCAGCCATTCTGTTATTTGATTTCTTACCTACAAAGTGGAAAGAATTCTCACCTGCTTTGTTACAGAGAACAAGATTCACCAAGTGTAAAGAAATTGACAAAATGTAAAAGGGTGAAAATCATATACAATTATTTTGAGGCACAGAGTAAGGGTCCACTGCATCATCTCTTTCCTATGTGAGGATCCCAGGATGCTGCTGAGCCACTGAGTCTCCATTTCCTCCTCTCTATTTTCACTCATTCTAGCAACACCTACACCAGGTGTTGAATGAGTCAATGCACAGTGCTCAAGGAGCCAAGAGTATCCTGGAGGAAGCCAAAGCGTAAACAAACACTAGCAAACCCACAGAACTGAAGCTGTGAGGGAAGCATCGAACATAATGTGTGCATGCAAGGGCTGGGAGGTGATCCGGGATGGGGAGGGAAGAGCATTCCTAGGAAAGAACAAATGGCAAGGTCAAAAGCAGGGGCAGGAACAGGGAGATACACTCTGATGACCTGTGATTGACTGTACTTTTGTACTGTTTTGGTTTACTTAATGAAATTTTCGTGGGGACATGCATGGTCCACATCACCAGAGCCACTGCTCTATTATTTCCTTCCCTCTTCTTTTCCTCCTCCTCTTTGTCCTTCTCCTTCACTCCTTCACTGCCAATCTGTACCCTATACTTATTTAAATTGTTAAAGTCAGAAACCAAAGGAGGTGAGTCAGAGGAGAGAGAAGACAGACATATCCACAGGGTCTCACTGAGCCCCATGGAGGGGCTCAAACTTTCTTCTGAGACTTCTGAAGTGCCCAGAAGCCTTCCAAGCAGGGGAGTGACTTGGTTCTAGTTCCTTTTTAGATCAGAGGTTCCAAATGTTCTCCTGTGACTAGCCAGATAATAAACACCTTACACTGTGTGGCCTTCCAGTCTCTCTTGTAATAGCACACCTGTGGGAGTAGTGTGGCAGAGGCAACAGAAAGCATGTAAACAAATGAGCTGGGCCCGATTCCAGAAAACTTTATCTCCTCTGAAATTTGAGATGCATATAATTTTCACATGTCACAAAATACTGATTTATATTTTATTTTCTTTTTCTTAGCACTGGGGATACAGCCTAGGGCCTCTGCACTAAACTAACCTACATCCCCACCCTCTTTTAATTTTTTTTTTTGAAACAAAGTCCCACTAAGTCACTCATGGCAGGTTTGAACTTGCAATCCTCCTGCCTCAGCATCCCAGACCCCTGAGGTAACAGGCTGATACCCCCCATTCCAGCTCATTTGATTTTTCTTCAATCACTTAAAAAATGCACAACCATTCTCGTGTAAGAGCAGCTTTGGCACA
Source organism: Thryonomys swinderianus (assembly GCA_004025085.1). Taxonomy (NCBI): domain Eukaryota; kingdom Metazoa; phylum Chordata; class Mammalia; order Rodentia; family Thryonomyidae; genus Thryonomys; species Thryonomys swinderianus. The sequence continues at coordinate 25,825 of PVIC010019328.1, read as the reverse complement.
GACCTTAGCTTCCCTCCCTTTCAGACAGAGCGAGCTGAGGGGCAGTGAAAAGAACGAAGTGGAGGCTTCAGCACTGACAGTAGAGGAAGTGCTTAGAAGGCAACTGTAGTGCTCAGAAGAGACCCCAGCCTTGGAAAGGAACGGGGAGGAGAATCAGATGGCAGGCACCAGCCTTCGGATGTGGGAGATATGGTGGAGGCATGAGGCAAGGATGATCCTCCTGCTCCCAGCAGGAAGGAGGGACTCAAATGCTGCTGCTAACTGGGCCAGTCCAGAAGTGGGCTCCGGGCAAATGCAAACAAAAGCCCTCCTCCACACATGCTTTTGCTTTGGGGAGACTGTGGGACATGTACGGGGAGATGGGTGAGGCAGTGGTACCACCTGGAGCTGTTACGTAGAACAAACACAGGGCTTATATATAATTACAGACTGGAGGGGCCGGGAGGAGCAATCTTGTCAATCACTGCCATAAGAGAGAATTAAATTGAATTCATCTCAGACCAGAGAGAATTCCTCCTTTCTGCAGGAGTTTAACCTATGTCTTTCAGCAAAACACGCACTGAGCCCCTCCTGGTCTGCCGCCAGAGATAGTGGCCTACTGATAAATAATCTCTGTGGACCAATACTGTAAAGCTTGAGAACCCAGCCATCTTCACGGAAATTGCTGCTTGGCAAATTTCTTGCCCTAAAGAAGCTGCCCATAGCTGAGAAAAACTGTGTCAAATATCTTTGTATATGGCCTCTGGGATTATCTATGGAGCTGGTAACAGGACCTGCTGAAATCAGAAGTGTGAACAAACCTGAAAATAGGCATCAGCACCACTTTGAAATGTATATACATGCAGTTGGTGGCGGGGGGCAGACTCCAGTCCTGTGACTCCACTCACAGAGACTCTGCGGGTGATTTAATAGCCTTCTGAATTCTATTGGGTGCTTAGGTTTGAGGACCATGGTCCTGAGAGAGGAAGACTTACTGCTGTCCTTACCAAGTCTTTGACTTTCTCTACCTCAAGGCCCTTCTCACTGCTCTTAGTGTGGAGAATCAAGGTCAGTTCTTTCCCTCTGAGCATGGTCAGGTAGACAGGCAGTGAGTCTGTCTGAGAAAGGTGTGGATCTACCTCTTGCCCTAGCCTTTTCTGTTTCTGACCTTTTCTGTTCATAATGCTCTAGTCTCAAGTACAACAAAGAATGCCCACAGGGAAGGTAGCTCAATGGTTCTCAACATACATCTGGATAAACTAGGAGGAATAAGATCTCAAGGTACAGTGATTGAGAACACAAACGAGTGCAAGAGCTGTTCTATCACACGTTGGTTAATCTTAAGTAAGTTTTTAACCCATTCCTATTTCTCTCATTGATATAGGGATAATAAGAGTACCTAGTACCTGCCGGATGTGGTGGCTCATGCCTGTAATCCCAGCACTCAGGAGGCAGAGGCAGGAGGATTGCTGAGTTCGAGGCTTGCCTGGGCTACATAGTGAGCTCAGGGCCAGCCTGAATTACAAAGTGAGACCCTGTCTCCAAAAAATAGAGTACCTAGTACCTAAGGTTGTGTGAGGATTAAAAGAGTCAATGTTTTAATTTTAAATAATGCCTGGTACATAGAACCATGTGAGTGTTATTAACAATTATTTCCATGGCTGTAATGCTTTATTTTCAACCAGTCACAAAATACACTGTAAGTTAATAGAACAATTATGCTGAGATGATTTGCCAGAAAACTCAGTCCTCTTTCTGCCAAGTTCAGGCCTTCAGATCCTATAGGGTCCCCTAAACTGATCAACCGGCCTGGACTATACATCTCTGAAGACTCTTTTACTCTCCTGTAATTCAAAGAATAAGTTTTCCTAAAACAAAAGCTTCATGATGGACAGGAAATGAAGTCCAATAGAGGACAATTTCTCCCTAATAAAAGGGCCCAGTTTCTGTAAGCTGCACAAAAATGGGGCTCCCAGACACCCACGCTGGCCTCCCGAAGTAGATGAGATGAGGACTCCCAATCAGGAGGCCAGCATGTTATAGGTGCACAGAATTCTGGTAAGGGTGAAAATGTAGCAGGAACTTACAGTATTGTGAGCTTCCAAGGATGCCATAGTAATGTATCACAAACAGTGCTACAACTAGGTACATACAAAAAAAATGTATTTAGTCACAGACCTGGAGGCTAACAGTCAAAAATCTAGGTGTTTTCAGGGCCCGGCTCCTACTGAAGGCTCTGGGAAGAAACTTCCACAGGCCATTCTGCAGCTCCTTGGCTTCTGTGGCTGCCTCACTCCATTTCCCCCTCTGCCATCCCAAGGCTTTCCCTCTGTGAGTCATGGCATCTCCAGATCTCCCACTATGAGGATATCAGTCACATGGGATTAGAGCTCATTTTCATCATGATCTTTTCTTAACTTGATTATATCTGCAAAGACCCTGTTTCCCAATATGTTCAGATTTATAGAGCAAAGGGTTAAGATTCCAACACAGCTTTGGGGAGAATGCAACTCACCCAAACCAGATGGCAGGTGTTTCTTCTGAGTTGCAAACTCTAGGCTATTGAAAGTTGATCACTGCAAGACTGTGGGAGATGGACCGTGAGGCCTCATAGGACCCAGGAGGAAGGAGCACAAGACACTCAGCAGTATCTTCTGAGAGCAGGGGAAGGGCTTTCAGCTCTTCCGCTGGGTGTCTGCCTTCATGGATGCAGCGAAAGGGAGAGCAAAGGGAAGCACAATGCCCAGATGGGATGCTCAGGTGGGGAAATCTGGGAATTTGCTCTGCAGCATGAGAATCCTGACTGACTTGTAGCCAAACAGAAGTATGTCATGAAGCCCTTCCTAATGGCAGGCACACTGGGTGGTTTGATAATGTATATATTATCATATGTATAAGACACACCACTGATCTCATGGCAGGCACAGCTTTGACTATGTTTACTGATGAAGACATGACATGAAAATCAACTCCTCACATAGCCTGCGGTGCAGTGCACAGGCGCCTCAGGATTGCTGAAGAGCTGGGAAGAGATGCTGCCTTCTGTCTACAGTGCTCACGAGGTGGAACGTAAATTTTACTGAGTTTACCCACCATCTAGTCTCAGTCATGACATTCTCCTTATTTGGCTCTGGAAAAAAGTGAGAATTTCATGGAATCCATTCCAGGATGTGTTCATAAAGCTCAACTTGAAAAGTGTAAGCAGAATTGAATAACACACCTTATAGAAACTTCATTCAGTTCAGGAAATCAGTTGTTCTCTTCCATGTGTCCAATCAGCCAGGATCTCAAGATGAAGCTGGGTGAGACGATGCAGGTCTATAGGCCCAGGACTGTGAGAAGCTGAGCCAGGCGCTACAACCTGGGCAACTTAACAACTCAGCCAGATTCTCTGTCAAAAAGGGCTGAAGATGAAGCTCACGGGGAAAGCCCAACTTCAGCACCTAGTACCACAAAAAAAAAAAAGAAAAGAAAAGAAAAAAAGGAAAGAGAGAGAGAGAAAAAACAGACAAGCAGACAGAGAGAAATATGCTTCACTCTGTGAGCACTGCCGAAGACATTACTACTCAGTTTCCCAAGGCCAGAGCTGAAAATGAGAGGGGGGGGGGGGAGGAAAGGAGAAAGGGAGAAAGGGAGAAAGGGAGAAAGGTTAACCTCTAGGAAAGAGACACTTTAATCTTGTCACAAAGTGCAGCAGACATGAAACCCTTTTTGTTCTGAGGCTACAGCCCTGAAAATGAGCCATAGAAGCACCTATGAGACAAGCTCATGTGCTGCCAAAGCAGAACTGACTTGTATAAGCCGGGAGCCCAGGACTTGTCTATAGATAGGTGGAAAATGAAGTTTCACTCTAAATCCCCATATCAGGAGGTGTCCATTTTTGAGCTGAATGAAGGTCTCCTTCTCAGGTCATAGCAGAGAAAGTGTTCACATGTGAATCCTTCATTGCAGATCCCTAACAGTAGTGATCAGACCAAGCAGGCTTGATGTGCACAGCTGGGACCATGCAGGGGCCCTGCCTGCATGCTCAGGACTGTGCCAGAGAAGGCAGGAGGCATTTGCTCTTATGAGGTCACTGAGGCAATCCGGCCCTCCTGTAGGACTTGCTTCAAGTCGACCCAGCCAGTAACCTCAGAGTGAAAGCAGATTCTAGCTCCTTCCTACAGGGAATGTGAGCCACAGCATCCTCTTGCTTATACTTTCTATTTCCAATTTGGGTTTCACAACTTAGGTGACAGGTGAGGTTTCTCTTTGCTTTTCCCCTCCACCTTTCAGCCATCAGCAGGCTCGTCTTCCTGAGGATATAGTACAGTCAGCCCTTGATGTTCATAGGGATTAGTTCCTTAAGAAGCAGCAAAGCCCTAGGTACCCAAGTCCTTTATACAAAGAGGCACAGTATTTGCATATCACATATACACATCTTCCCATAGGCCTTAAATCATCTCTATATTCATTATAATACTAAAAAAGCACAAATGCTTCATAAATAACAATTATGGTAAGAAAAAGGTCTATACATATTCAGAGAAAGTTTTTAAAGCATTTTCCATCCATAGTTGGTTGAATCTATGGGTGTAGAAGCCATTGGTTGGTATTCAGGCCTGACTATATTTCACTTCTTCCATCACTCAGCGTCAGCCCATCTGGGTAAGTCCCAGAGCTTCCCCGCAGAACTAACCTAAGGTTCAGGCAGATGGAATAATCACAGGGTAAAGTGAACTATGTACAGTCATCTGGGTAGGGATGGACATGGACTTTAAAATAAAATGCACCCAGCTTTGGTGCCTGCTTCTGAATGAATGATCTGTAAACCATCACGTGATTAGGGCACCAAGAAGTTCCAGTCACACATTCATTCATGCATTCAACACTTATGTGGGACAGCAATATCTCAGGCTTTGTTCTAGGCACTCAGAATACAGTGGTAAACAAGTTTGTCTTATAAACTCTATCTTGAGGACTTTAAAAACACCTCTGCAAGTGCAAATGTCTTGAGATGGAAACAGTATGGCTTGTCTGTGAGCAGGAAGCAGGTAAGTGCGATGGACAGAGCAGAGGTGTAATGGTGCACACAGGTTGAAGTGGCAACCCAGATGCCCAGATTTTGCTCTGACCAACAGGGGTGATATTATGTGAACAATATCTTGAACATATCAACATGGCTGCTCCTTGGGGAAGAGACTGGTTGCAATGGAGCAGAGTGAAAGAGGGAACACACTTCACAGCCATTCATTTTGGCACCGTCTACTCAGGATAGAAAGTCAGAGCAAAGGTCTCGGAGCTGCTGGGAATGCAAAGAAAAGACTCCTGGAACTGTGGGATCACAGCGCAGAAGGCGCCCCACTGATAACGATTCCACTTCTGATTTTCCAAGGCTACCATGACAAGAAAATAGCATCTGCTCAGTAGACACTCTACTTCCCATTTGGAGTCTGGGTGTTTTCCCATACTCAAGCTGTGCAGTGTAGTGCTAATGATGCTGCAGCTTCTGGGCAGCCGCAGGATTTGCAGGGAAAGGCAGGTGCTCTTCACCCCCCTGTCTTGCTACAGTCTTCAGTAGGTGAGGAGTGTGCAGTGCATTTTGGATTTGTGATATTTTCAATGTACGAGGTGCTTTTTGAGATATAGCTCACTGGTAGAGAATCACCTGTACTTTTAAGAATATGGCTGTGAGTGGAGCCATGGTGTTCGGAGCACAGGAAAGAAGGAAAGAATAAAAAGTCTCTTCTGGAAGGTGGGCAGTGAGATGCTCCTGAAGCTCTGGTGCGATGTAAACAAGAGTTCTGGGAAAGGGAGATTGTGGCAGCCAAGGGCTGCCTGCTAGGCTGACATACTTGTCCCCTCTGTCTCAGGTGACAGGGAATCACAGGAAAGGTTCAGGAGACAAGCACCCCACTCTTTTTAGCAGTGGGGGGGAGAGATGTCTAAGAAAAAGATAAGAGCAAAAGCCTCAAACTGGTTCTGTAAGTGGCAGAGAGCACATATTTTAAGCATTGCAGGCTGTAAGGCTTCTTTTACAACTGCTCAGCTCCAGAACTGTACACATAGTCATAACAACTGGGTGGAACTGGGCTCCAATCAAATGCTACTTCCAGAAATAGGCTGTTGGCTGGATTTAGCCCACTGGCTGTGTTTGTCTGCCCTGGAGAGAAGTCAATTAGTCTTGCAAAGGACAGGAGGGCCCAGTCTGACCAGTGACAGTCAAAATGGAAATGAGGATGCAAATCTGGAAAGCAGTGAGCGGAGAATCAGGGCAGTAGGCAGTAGGGATGGGAACTGGAAAGGCCTCTGAAGTTTCTAGTAACAGGCAGAAGGACCTCCGTCATTAGCCAAGACAAAGAACAAGTGGTGGGTGGAATAGCCTTAAGCCATAGAAGTAGGCGAACCATGTTCTTCTCATCCACCCTTCACACACACAGAGGAGAATGTGAAGGACAAAGAACACTTGTGTTTCTTGAGCATCCAAAAACTGACCTGTACAGATTTAGCTAAGAGAAAAGGTCAGAACTGCAGATGGATGCAACCTCCTCAGAAGTTTCTGGAAGAGCCCCCCCCACCCCCACTGCCATAACATCAAGGATCTGATCCATTGTTCTGTTTCTCCCACTTACTATTCCTTAACAATCTAGCACCTGTTTGTTGATTACCCACCACATAACCACAGACTAGGTACTCTGAGGTGCCTTGGAAAACTATATGATGTGGCCTTTAGTGCTGTAAAGTGTGTGAGCAGCAGGAGCTACAGGACTGTGGGGCCATCTCTGCTCCACCTGCATATGCTTTCTGGGAGAAGGAGGGACTGTGAAAGGCCAGAAAGGCAGGTAAGAAGTCCAGCAGGGAGTAAATATGCAAAAATACCAGCAGCAGTAAAAGAGCACCCTTTACAAAAAAATGAAAGCCAAGTTTTGATGATGTTACAGAACCAGTTCATAGAAGAGTTTATATTTTTTTTTCCTCATTCCTGGTCTTACTGCACTAGGTAACAATGAGGGGTGATGGAGCAGGGGCTGGAAGCGCAGACCCTCAGGCTAGGGCTGGGGTTTGAGTCTCAAACTTCCTTGACTATGCTGCTTACTGGCTCTGTGCCTCCATTTCCTTCCTCTGCAAGGGGAGCTGGTGATCAAAGAGCCGCTGCCCAGGACTGACATGGGCCTTGAGTAGGCAGTACATGTGGAGGGCTCAGATGGACCTGGCACAAGGTACCAAGAGGCAGGGCTCAGAGTTGTGATTCTCTGTCTGTCCCGTCTCTGGCTGAGGCTCAGCAATAGGCCCACAGGAGAGGAGCTGGCAGGGGGTGACTTCAGGAGTTCCTTGCTCGTTGCTGGTTCCGTCCTTGTCTCTTTTCCAGCCACTACCATTTGCTTCCCCTTTTCCATTGCTCTCTGGGAAAGACATTTCCTTTCTCAAGACTGGAGCCAGGACAGTAGAGAACATTCTACAGTTTTATTTAATACAGATTTATCTGCCTCCCAGGGCTGTTTGCACACTTAATCTTTCCCCAGTGCATAAGCTCCTTAACAGACACTGTGAGACACTGTGTTCTCACCAAATAGCTGGACTCTCCTGGTTCTCTTCAGCTACTGGCCCTTGTCTCACAGGACAGCTTCCTTGCTCATTTTAATTTGATTGGTTGGTTTCTGTGAATCTGAGTTTATCTTCTGCCAGGTTCAATTAAGTGTTAAAATCCTTGATCCTTGCCTAGGGCAAGGGGAGCTAGGTATGTCTGTGTGGTCTGGGGAGGGCAGAGAGCTCAGGTTCAATCCTGAGGTGAATCTGACAGCTGATGCTAAGTCTCTGACCTCCTGGGAGAGTTTCTGAGCAACTCTTGTGGGAGATGAAGACATGGCGTGGTGGGGTAGAACAGAAGGAGCGTGAATAGAACTGGAGGATATTGATAGATTGGGTAGCTTGCTAGAATAGCTTCAAACCACAGTCCCTGAATTAGTCATGGGGCCCTGTTTAGAAACTGATGCAAGAAATAACCCAGTTCAATGATTTGTAAAAGCTTGTTATATATAGGGATATCAATATAAATAATTTGCATTGGAGTTTTGTCTAGTTCAGTGCTTTGCTTCTGATGATTTGATTTGCTCCTATGTGCAAATCTTATTCCTTGGATAAACCCAAAAGAACGAAGTGTTGCAAATGTATCCCTGAACTTTGGGCACATTTAAAATTTCATTTCTTGGTACTTTAGCACAAGTCTTACAGAGCTATAACAACTTGAGTAAAGCAAATAGAAAAAGGCAAAATGAAGCCTCCTGTGAGACTCCATGCATCAAAGAATAATAATGTTAAAAGAATACCAAGGAATCCTTTCACTACAACTGAAGCAAATTGTCTTTTTGCATATGCCATAATTATATCTGCAAGTTAACGTGGGGGGAAAATGTCCCTACTTCACATGAGTCAACCCTGCACTCACCATGCCCTTGCTGATATTAACCAATCTAATTTCAATTCAATTTTATGGGGCTTCAACAATTCTTTAAAGAAAAGTTTTCTGAAAAAAGAAATATGCAATGCAGTAAGTTTAGCAATATGCTGTACAAAAAAAATTAACCCCATGTCAAATGGATTTAATAAGTATTCCATGTTGGAACGTTTTTAGGAATTCATGAAAATAAGCATTTAAAAAATTCTAAGAGGGCCAGAGGGTTAGCTCAGTGGTTCCGGTGCCTGCCTCGCAAGTGCAAGGTCCTGAGTTCAATCCCCAGTAACTACATACAATGCCGGGCCTGCAGACTCAGGCCCACCAGCAGTCAATACTGCATACCACAATGCCAGGCATGGTGGCTCATGCCTGTAATCCCAGCACTCGGGGGGCAGAGGCAGGAGGATTGCTGAGTTCGAGGCTTGCCTGGCCTACATAGTGAGCTCAGAGCCAGCCTGAACTACAAAGCGAGACCCTGTCTCAAAAAGGAAAAAAATAAAATTCTAAGAAATCTGCATAAATGTGACTTTCTTAACTTGCTCAAATCAGAAAGCAAGCTTATCTCATAGAACTTACTAAAACCCTCTGAAATAGCTTTTTCTTCAAAACACCATTAGAATTTGTCTAAATTCTGGTAGAAACCTTATGGTGAGTCTCAGTTTTGGTAATATAATACAAGAAAGATTGCTGAACACTCATACTCATGCCCATGTAAAAGACCTGGGCCCATAGTAAGAAACAGAACTGATGATTATCCCTGGGAAGGCCTGTAAAGCTGTGGCTCTAGGTATGTTGTGGGATCATCTGAGCTAGTTGACATCAAGCAGGGCCTGGGTCTCCTTTGAGAGTTAAATTCAAAACCCAGCACATCACTCACTCTTTTCTTCTTTTTTACAGCTCAGTAACTGAGTCTGACAGTTACTAAATTCTACAATCTATTTAATGGCTTTTATAATTTATTAGTTGAATATCTGTGCCACAGAGAAGCCTCTCATTATCTCCATCTTCTATAATTTATAAAATAATTCTGACTGGTGAACCTATGCCAAGAAGTTTTTCCAGATTGGCTTCTCAGACAGTGGCATATCAAGTCATTAAGAAATTTGCACCATACTCTGAGTTATGAAGGTGAGCTCAGCACTACCTAAACTGGCTGTCAGACACAGGTGTACTCCCCAGACTTGGGTGGAGTGTCCCCACTTGGCTGAGATAAAACTGGTTTTCTTCATCTTTAGTCCATTTTTCATCTACCTCACAAAGTTTAATGAGTCACTGATTCCCCCTTGTTAGAGAAATTGACTTCATGCAGGAATTAACTGGATCTACATATTTGCCAAAATCAAACAAGCTGAGACAACCTTTGATTAAAACTGGGAGGTTGAGGGGAAGTTGAAAGATATTGAGGAAAAGAGACTCTTTGAAGAAACTCTCCCATGAATAAATACAGTAAATTATGAAAATCATTTGAAAATGCCTAAGGGTATTTTTAATGCTACCAGAGTTTAAACATGATAAAAAAATTGCTCATAATTTTTAAAAATTCAACTTATTAAAGAAAATGCTGAAATGCCTAAGAAAGACTATGTATCTCAGATAAGTACGATTCAACTCCTGCTATTTCCACTGACATTTCCATCCCATGAAACTAGCCGCAAGGAAAACTCATGCCTTTTCTCCTAGGACTAGTCAGGGACTCATTTTCATAATTGTGCCATAGTCATGAGCTTCAACTTTTAACATGATTGCTCACCACTGATGAAACCCAGTAACAACTTACTGATATTAACTCACATCTTGTTAGAAAATTCCCATTTCTATATCAACTTTTGGCAATTTGGCAAAGTTTTTTTTATTCCATAGATCTATCAAATGCACATTTAATAGGAATTTGACTGTAACTGTTTCTAAATAAGGTTGTTCTATTTGATCGCATGTGCAGAAAAGTGGTTTGTATTTCCATGAAACAATGCAAATGAAACAAACTTACACCTATTGAAATATTTCTTATTAGCATTTTGCTTCTCTAACATGTATTTTCTAGTGATCAAGTAGCTTTACATTCTAGGCATGTTTCAATCATTTTCAAATAATTTTCATCCAACTTGTCAAGAGTTTTAGAAAAGTGTTTTAAAACAATATATCAACTCTCATATCTGTGGTTTAAAAATATAATGTAGTAGTCATCAAATTGATGAACAGCTCTTATTATAAGGCATTTTGTCCACAAGAATCCAGCTGCAGAGAGATCCTTCATGTTAATAAGAATAACAATCACATTGTGACTTTGAGCAAATCTTTATATTCTACAGTTCTGATACTCCTTCACTGTCAGTAATTCAGAAACAAGAGCAAAGAGCTGCTGGACAGACACCCAGTCATGCTGAACATACACCAGAATCAAACAGTTCTTGTTTTGCTAGGGAAACTAATGTTACTGGCAGAACCAGGATGTTGGTAACAGCACCAGGTTTAGGAGAGGGAGGACTCCTTGGGGTGGCTCCATGTCACTTCCCATACCTCCCTGGGCAAACCTGACCCATCCCTAAGTTTAATCTTTTCTAGGTCATATGGACTAAACAACCCAGTCCTTACTGCCTCAGAAGTTTCATTCAAACTTCAAAAATCAAAACCAGAAGTGAATGCAAAGTATCATAGTTGAACATTGCTGAATTCACCTTCTCTATGTTTCCAGTGCTAGGAATTATCTTCTTCAAACACAAGTGAAATCAGAAAACTCCTTTTAAGAGACCCTTGGCTCCTCTTACCTAGAAAATGAAGATCAAACTCTCCATGATCCTCAAGCTCATTCAGGAAATATGCTTTTCTTCCTGCCTCTCTGTTACCGACCATAATACAACATATTCTGACACTTTAAATATTGCATGTACAGATATCTGCACAGTTTCTGACAAAATCTTGCTCTTCAACAATCATTTCAAACGTGACATTCCCTTGAAAACACTATCTCTGGTTGCATTGGCTGATTCATTCATTCATTTGAACATTTTTATGAATATTTTATGATCCAGAAATCAAAAATGAATAATTTTATTTTTTCAGCAATGACATCTGGTGAACATAGCTCTACTTTCAGTCTGCTTTGTGGGACTTTTAAAATTCACCACTGTTTGAGGTAAGACATTGTTGTTTGTCTTTCTACAGGATGATAAGCATTATCACTGACAATACTTGAGGCCTGAAGTTCTTTGGGTTTTATATTTTTAGGTTTTGAAATATTTGCATATATATAAAATTAGATATCTTGTTTGGGGATAAGATATAAGCAGAAACATAAAATCCATTTGTGTTTCATATACAATGTACACATATGGCCCAAAGGTTAAAATTATTCAGTAATTTTAGTGCTCCCATGATTCAACTGCAAGCTGTCAAGTGTGAAATTTTCTGCTTGTACTATCATATCAGTACTACTTGTATTATCATGTCAGTGTTCAAAAACTTTCCGATTTTGGAGAATCCCAGATTTCAGATTTTTGTGTTAGGCAGGTTCAATCTATACCTCTGTGCTAGTTAATAAGAAGGTTCTCTACAAGTGTTTGTTAAGTGAATAAACAGGGCTACATTCAACTCAAAATCTTTACAATTTTCAGAACAGTCTTATGAATTTAAAGTCTTATGAATAAAACCCTTAATAGAGGAAAGGCATTTTCTGCAAGTCTTCCTTTCAGAAATAGGTAATTACAAATCATTCTTTTGGAAGCTTAGATCTCATTCACTACTAAAGAAACGAAGCTGCCATTTTCTGCTTGCCATTCCCCTCCCCCTTCTTATTATGTAGGGACCACAAGAGGGGCAAAGATAATGCCATGGTTGATCTTCCTTATTTGTCCTCCCTGAAGACAGCAAGACTTCCAGTTCAGGTCCAGGGTATGAAATTCACATTGGCGTTTCTACTGGTACCATCATGCCAGTGTTTAAAAAGATTCCAATTTTAGACAATTAGTCTATCAATTAGTTCCCCAGCTCAGAATTTATAATTTAAACTCTGTGTAATAAAGAAAAAGAAAGTTGGAGAGAGATGATAAATATTCACCAAAAAATTTAGAAATTTTTCTCTAGAAAAGCTCAAATGTTTGGAGAGGGTGTGCAAAGAGTGATTCATTAAAAAGTAGTAATACAAATAAGATGATTAGTTGAAAAAGGGTACCACCATGTGGAGGAGTTCCTTAAAAATGTTAATGTGGGTTCCTGGATAGTTTCACTGTGAAGAAATATAGTTCTTTCAGAGGTTCAAATACTTCCTTAGTCCTGAAAAGAGACAGGTGATCACAAGGGAAATGGGCAGCCCTTCCTGCCTGCTTGAATTCCCTTCCCTATTCTTAATAAGGAGAATCAGTTTCCTATCCGGACATGATGGTGAATTTGGGCTCTTACTCTTATATCACCTCTTCTCTTTTTAATGCCATACAGAGAAACTCACAAGGATTACTTCCAGGCAAAACTAGCATGATAACTACATGAGTCATATTTCTTGCCCAACAACCAGACCTGCAAATATTCTGTAGACCAGAGGATTAATAAAACAGAGAGAAGTAATAAACCAGGTTCCGAGGAAGATGAATCAGTAAATCTGTGTGGTAGCAACCTCCCAGTGTCCTAAAAGCCCCCACAGTCACAGATGTGACAACCAGTAACCAGTAGCCTAAGAAAGATTTTTCTCCTAAACCTGGAAGGGCAAGAGAAAGACTAAAAAGGATTATTTTCTTGAAATGAAAAAAAAAAAAGAGGCCACAAAATTGTCTGGCATTCTACCTGTTAAAGCTAATAAACTATAAACACACACACACATACATAAGAAAATATAACAATAATATTTACAGAACTTGTTTTCAAGCAACACAGCTCCGAGCCATGATATCTTCCTTCTCTTTACTTATCTACATTGCCTATAGTAATTTGTATTGTTTTTTAAATAAGGAAAATGTTACATGGAAGAAGTATCTGCCTTTACTAACAATTCTTTCCCACTGACAAAGATTTCCATGAAAATGGAAGTTACACTGGTCAGAAGGGACAATGTGGTTAACAAGGTGATCCAATAAAATAGGAAGACTACGGAGTCTTTGTTTGCAGAGCTTTTGTAATGTCTCTTTTCTGTTCTTGGAGCCATGGGGTGACCTCCTGCTCAGAGAAGTGACCTTGGATTTAAATGTGAAATGCTATCCCAGCATAAATGCCTGAAAAGGGCATTTCAGTCAAGACTAGGAGGTGAAGGGTTTCTCTTCTCTTTGTTACTATGTGATCTATCCATCAGATCACTTGCAAGAAAAGCAATGCTGTATCTCTAAGACTTATTGCCTGCTCCAGCTGCAGAAAGCATTTGTGGTCCCTTTCATCCCTCAAGAGACCAGCAGCCAAAGTCCTCCGAGATGGGAACCAGAGCTCAGCCAAGGCCAGGTAGGTGGGTCAATTAGGAAGAATCCATAAACATTTAATCACCTTCTTTTGCATTATCTATTAGAGTAGTGGTTTCACAGGCCTCTCAGTTTTTTTTCAAATTGAATTTTTCATTGGTACATTTTATGTACAGCTCACAATCACGCACAACATTGAGCCTCTCAGTTTTTGAGGTTCAGCTTTTACTTGTTTCCTTGCTTCTCAGTCAAAGACCAAAGAAATGCTTCCCCACTAAAATGTTTCACATGATTTAGAGTCTTTTTTCTGGTTTTTAATCCTTAACAATATAAAAAGATTTCCTGCCTTTTCCCCTCTTGAAACCACAGGTGATCTGATGTTTTCTTCACAATATTCCAAGAAAAGTGGAAAAGTTTTCTGAGGGAAATGTGACAATTGATAGGTACTTCCCATGGGCTCCTCAGGATATTAGAGGCCTCTACTTCTCTCTGTAAAAGAAAAATCTACACATTTTTTCTTCAAGTATTCTCCTTCAAATCATCCTCATTTTCAAGCTACCAATATACTAATTTGGCAGGACGATGGGTGTTGGCATGACCTCTCTGGAGCACCCAGAAGCACCCTGTAGATTTCAGCCAAACTCCTCAGGCATTGGAAGAGGCATTTCAATTGTGTTATTGTTCATTGTGTTGATTATCTATACTGCTAATTTTGCCCACAAATGAAACAATAAATTCCTGTGTATGGATTGTTGATCACTTAGCCTGCCACTCATCAGTTACAATAGACTTCCCATATTCTTAAACTTCAACCCCAGATAGCCTTGGAAATCATAAAGGAAAAAGACTGAAAACTGAAAAGCATAATATGCCAAAGGGCCTTCCAGAGAGATGCTCACAGCTTAGTCACAGGAATATCATACCATGTATAATGTAAGAAAAAAACAAAAAGATGTAGGCATTGGACAATACCTGGATTTTGTCTAATGACAAATGACAAATAGACTGATTCCTGGAAAAATAAAAACAAAGCAGCTAAGAGCATCTGAGTTGAAAGGCACAGCTTGTTTTGTTTCCATATAATCTTTAGTCTCAAATATATATTGTTTCACTGGAGCATTTAAAAGTGTACATAACCAATCCTCTCGTATTCTCAAATGAGACAATAGATTTAGATAGACAGATAGATAGATAGATAGATAGATAGATAGATAGATAGATAGATAGATAGATGTGTGTGTGTGTGTGTGTGTGTGTGTGTGTGCTTTTTAACCTGAAGAATTAAGAACAATGTCATATGCTGTATGGTTAAGTTGCCATTTTAGTTTTCATGTTAAACAATTTTTCATGACCAGTGGCAATGTTTTCTTTCATATCTCCATTTCTCCTCTTTGTCTCTTTCTGAATACACTGGTAGATGGAAATAATGCTTAAAATATTAGGTTTTAAATTTTATGTTCTTACTCTTGCCACAATATAGTATCAGTACAGACACAAGGGGAAAATTGATGAAATTAATGTCAAGATCACTTTTGTTTGGGTAGGTGACTGTAAATGCACTTGAATCATAGCTTTATTTCTCACAAAAGAGATGTATTCAGTCATACAGGCAGTGCTTCAGATTAGCTCAAAAGCAGGATAATCAACAATATGAATCAGAGGAGGAGACTTCTAGCAGAGTCTCTTGTTTGGGATGGCAGCAGCCACAGCTCTCCTGCTTACTCCTGAGACATCTGGGCCACTCCTTGAGGATCATTGAGAGCTGCTCTCCATAGCTGGGGACTGGCTCCATGTGCGACCACCCCAAGAAGACCTCTGTTTTGTATGCTTCCTGCTTTTGCAGTGATCCAGCACTCCTGTCCCTAAAGACAAAAGGGGTTCTATCCCATTTGGAGCAACATGTGTTTATACCTGAGCTATAAAACAGGATTTGATTTTGTTCACCGTGTGTTAACAGAAACCAGAAGAAAATGCTCTTTTTGATTTTGTTTCTTCTTTTGCCTTATTTCTTATAGCTTTTATATGAATTTCTTGGAGAGAACATTCATGAAATCTTCTGAAGCAGTCTTCTGCTGGGACCCATTGTAACTAAACCAAACTTTGTCCTCCATGCCTCATCTTTAGGAGCTACCCCCATTATTTTCTCAGCCCCTCCTAAAAAGACCCTCAAGTGAGGATGAGGACAGATCATAGACTCTAGACTCCTGTCCAGAGATCACTACAGACTAGGGCTGCTCCTTCCCCCCTTCCTTCACAGAGGTCTTGTTCAAGGCACATTTTCAGAAACTAGGATTCTAGCACCACAGATGAAGGGATTAAAAGGCTTTAAACAAAAGTAAACAAGTTATTACTAATAACTGTAATACAATTGTTATATGATACCACCCAGTGTACATAAAAGCACTCGCAGTTATTGCACTGACTATTCATTTAGTCTCCATTCAGCATCATGATGCTGTTGAGTAGAACCATTTCTTGCCCAGCAGTCTTTTATAGACTCGAGATTCAGAAACTTTGGCATTTTTCAGCACACAAATGATGTTTTTGGATGCTACATTACACATACTGTATTCTTTTGATTCAACGTTCCAATTGTCAAATGCAGCTGAAGAAAAGAGTTTCATATGAAGAAGAAAAAAGAACTTTACAAACTGATCAAAACTGAGTCATCTGGCAAAGCTGTGGGGAGAAAGGAACCCTTCTCCACTGTTGGTGGGAATGCAGACTGGTGCAAGAACTACAGAGATCAGTGTGGAGATTGCTTTAAAAACTATGATTTGAGGTTTCATTTGACTCTGCTATCCCGCTGCTAAGTATAAATCTAAAATAATTAAAAGAATAATACCACAGTGATGTGCATGCACCCATGTTTGTAGAAGCTCAATTTCTAATAGCCAAATTTTGGAAACAGCCCAAATGCCAATCAACAGGACTGGACAAAGAAGGAGTAGTTCTTCTTTTTATAAATGGAATATTACTTAACCATAAGGAACAATAAATTTGAGTCATTTATACTTAAATGAGGATACTTTGAGGACATACTCATAAGTGAAATGAATAGAACACAGATGCATAAATACCATATCTTTTCTCAAATACAAAAAACTGAAGGCCTAAATGAATGACAAAACGTATGATAGGTAATGTGAAATAGGAAGAAAACATGAAAAAGGAAAAGGGATGGGGCAGGTAGGGGAAAATAAAGAAGGGAAAGAAAAAATGTGATATCTAAAATAAGGAAAAAACCTTATATATAGGGTATGGGGGTTGTAGGGAGGGCAGGGAAAATGGGAAAAATGAGAATCAAGATGTGTAATGATGGGTAAAAATTCTCAATGTTGAATGTGATCACAATGTATGTATAAAATGTACCATTACATTCAATTAAAAATAAAACTGAATCACCTCTAAATTTTAAAATAATTTATATTGGTGGTACAATGTATAGACAACAATTCAGTCATTTGCTAAACACCCTTTGACAGGTCTACTCCAAAAACATGTGTCTGACTGATCTTAACAACTCTCAAAAATCTTAAATGCATCCATCATATCTTTTCTCTGGTATGAGAAACTGAAGATGTAAATGAATTTTAGAATAGTTATTGTGATACAGTAGATACTCAAAGGGAAATGGAGTGTTGGGATAAGTAACGAGGGTAAAGAAAAAATGTGATGGTTAAAAAATGGAAACAAAGTTTATGTGTGTAGGGGCAGGGGTTGTAGGGTGGGTAGGGAAAAAGGAAAAAAATGAGAATTAAATCCTGTCATATACTGGTACAAATTCTCAATGTCGAGTGTGATCATAATGTTTATATATAATGTACCAATGATGATTCAAATTAAAAAATCTTAAATGCTTTTTGGTAATCAATTGTTAGCGTGAGTTTGGTGAGTATTCTGAGACTACTGAATATGTATTGTGAAATAGAAAATTATGTTGATTTTGTCATGAATTGAACTTTTTAATATTGGAAAAAGATGCAGTTATAAGATGAATATGATTTAGTTAAAATTCTATAATATTAAATAAGGATTAAAGGTATTTATTTAAATTAAAATATATATTTGGTTGGAGATTTAGCTCAGTGGCTCTGTGCCTGCCCCAAAGCACAGGGTTATGAGTCCAATTTCTGGTACCAGGAAGAAACAAAAAAACAAAATAACAAACATAGATGTTTAATCTGAGATAATATATGATATTATATACTAAGATTATATATTATTTTAAAGATAAAATAATATATACATATGTATACACACATACATATACATATACATATATATATATACATATACATAAACATTTGCTACTTCTAAAAAATGAGAAAAGCCAGGAAACAATACTAATCTACTAGTGAAAAGTCTACAACTCACTTTATGCTTTCCAAATACAGATTTGTACTAATATGAACCAGGATTACTTAGAAAACGATGGACCCCAGTGTGTGCTAAGGAGCATACATAGGGAGATAACACATCTTATTCCAGAAAACACAGAAGGCTTCACAGACTTCCAGGTCCATGTCAAAAGGATTCAGCAGCCAATTTGAAGATACAACTATTGGCCAAAGATTAGAAAAATTAGAGCAGCAATAAGAATAATGATCCTAGAGATGACTTGGCCACCCCAGGTGCCATTCTGTTGCTGGTGGCTGCAGAGGACTGAGGCCTGTTCACCGGCCTGCTCCACCCTGGAGCCCTGCAGTGAGGAGTCAGGTATGGACCCTGGGCGCCATCCCCACCATGGAGGATTGAGGCCCGCCAGCTGGCCGAACCCCACCATGGAGCTGCATTGCGAGGACCCAGGTCTGAGAGGAGCTGGAGCTACTTCCTGCATCCCTCCACACTGCAGCCAAGCTGAGAGACCAGGCAAGATAAAAAGGGGGGGGGATCTAGCTTCTATTTTGCCATCTACTCCTAGATTCCTCTATTCACCTCTTGTCCCCACACCCTCCCCTACCTTCTTGTTAGAAGCAACACCCAGAAGTAAAAGACTCTTAGGCTGCCCGATTTCTTCTCCTGTACCATTATAAGAAGGTGTGCAAAGTATCCAACAGTCTTACAGCATACAGTTGGTACTGTTTTATATATGCTCTTTTATCCTCTATTACCCGCTGGCATATATGAGGTTCTACAGTATAAATGATATTCATAAATCTGCTAACCCTATTTCACTCTCCTTCTGTCCACCTACCTCCCTGATTCCCCAGTGACCTCTTATCCCCAAAGGGTTTAGGGGGTACTTTTATGATCTACATATTGTATACACATTGCTGATTAATTCTAAATTTTCACATAGGGACATAGAGGTAACTCATAAGCTCAAACACTTCAGAATAGAATTTAACAAAACCTTTCATTTTATTTACTGTGTTTAATACTGATATTGGCACTGACTGTATTATGGTAACAAACACGATGTGACTGTTCTGCTCAAATACCTCCCATGATGTGTCAGAACTGAGAACTCTCAAGGGTCATTACAGATTCAAGAAGGACCCCCCCCAGGAAAGTGCCACATCCAAAAGGCCCCAGATAATAGAAAGAGACCTGCAATAAACATTGCCCTGTCATCAGACAAAGAAGAGCATTAATAACAATGAAAGAGTAGAGATGAGAAAATACACAAAAAACCAGACACAAAGATCACCACCACAGGGAAATTCAGAGAAAAGGGAAAGAGAGCAAACTGAAACTCAAACACCAGGACTCTTGGAGATGGTAACTAAAGTGGATCTAGTAAAATGGAAATCAGAACTCATCTCTGAGATCAAAACAGGGATACTGTCCACAGTGAAAGACTTCATTAAAGAAGAGAACAGCGAGATGATAGAATCCAAGATAGCAGAAGCAATGGAACCTTTTAAACAGCTTCAAGCAGAGCTCCAGGGAATGATGAAGGAGAACAAAAGCTTGTGCAGTAGGATGAATGACGCAGAGAACCGAATCTCAGACCTAAGGACAGCATAGCAGCCAACGAGCAGGAAAGATATAATCTATGGAAAAGAGCAAGGGACCATGAGAAATCAATCCAACAGCTTCCAGATGACTCAAAGAAAAATAATATAAGACTGATTGGAGTCAGTGAGGAAGCAGGAGACAGTGTAAAAGACATAAAAAAGCTATTGTCAGAGATAACAACAGAAAACTTCACAGGAAAAGAAATAGACACACAGATAAATGAGGGCTTTTAGACTCCAAAATGCTGTGACATAAAAATACCTAGACCTAGACATATAATTATCAAGGTTCCAGATGCACAACAAAAGAATGAAATACCGAAAACAGCGAGAGAAAAGAAGAAAATCACTTACAAAGGGAAGCCCATTAGGATCACAGCAGACTTTTAAACACAAAAACACAATGCAAGGAGAGCATGGAGGGAAGTATTTCAAGCATTGAAGGAAAACAACCTCCAACCTAGACTGTTGTATCCTGCAAAACTATCTTTCAGAATAGACGGGGAAATAAGATACTTCCATGATAAAGAGCACCTGAAAAACATCACAAATATGAAACCTACACTCCAAAACATTCTAAAGAACATCTTGGAAAAAAACAGAAAATTCCATACCCATGAGACCCAGGAGAGTGAATTCATTGGGGCAAACAAGAAACTAAATAGAAAAGGGGCAAAGCAAAGAAAAGAACCAAGAACAGGGAACCATAGCAGCTCTGAATATGTCCATATCAGTCATAACCATTAATGTCAATGGACCGAATGGGCCAATTAAAAGACATAGACTAGCAGACTGGATCAAGAAGCAAGATCCTACAATCTGCTGAATACAGGAAATACACCTAATTCAGAAGGAAACCCATAGACTGAAAATAAAAGGTTGGAAAACAATCCTTCATGCCATAGGAAACTGCAAAAAAAAAAAAAACAGGATTGGCTATCTTGTTTGCAGATAAAATAGATTTCAAACCCAAACTGATTAAAAGAGATAAAGAAGGTCACTATACTCTTGTACAGGGAACTATCCAAGAGAAAGAAATAACAATCATAAATATTTATGCACAAAACTATAATTCACCCAACTATATAAAACAAACATTACTGGACATGAAAAGCCAGTTAACCATGAATACAGTAGTAGTAGGGGACTTTAATACTGCACTGTCACAAATTGACAGATCAACTGGACAAAGAATCAATAAGGAAGTACTTGAACTAAATCAAACTTTTGAGCAAATGGACTGATTAGATGCATAGAGAATTTTTCACCCTTGAAAGCGAGAATATACCTTCTTCTAAGCTGCTCGTGGATCATTCTCCAAAATAGATCACATTCTAGTCCATAGAACAAGCTTCAGTAAATGCAAAGGAATCGAAGTTATCCCCTGCATACTATCAGACCATAGTGCCTTGAAACTGGAGTTGAATAGCAGAAGAAATTCCAAGATCCTCACAAACACATGGAAATTGAACAACACTCTGCTAACCAACCAATGGGTCACAAAAGAAATTAAAGAAGAAATTAAACAGTTTCTACAACTAAATGACAAGCCCAGCACAACATATAGGGACACAATGAAAGCAGTTCTGTGAGGGAAATTCATGGCAGTGAATTTCGGAAAACAGAGCAAACTGAAATAAACAATCTAATGATAAACTTCAGACAATTAGAAAAAGAGGAGCAAAACAAACCCAAAGCACATACTAGAGAGGAAATTATAAGGATCAGAGCAGAAATTAATGCAATGGAAACAAAGAGAATAATAAAAATCAATGAATCAAAGAGTTGGTTCTTTGAAAGGATAAATAAGATCGACAGACCCTTAGCCAACCTTATCAAACAAAGGAAGGAAAAGGCTCAGATCCATGCTATAAGGAATGAAAATGGGGAAATCAGCACAGATCCAGAAGTCCAAAGGATCGTAAACATGTCCTTTGAAAATCTATACTCCAAGAAGATGGAAAATCTAGAAGAAATGGATAGATTCCTAGACACATATGAACTTCCAAAGCTGAATGAAGAGGATATAAAAATGTTAAACAACCTGATATCAATCTGGGAAATTTAAAATGTAATAAAAAACCTGGCAACAAAGAAAAACCTGGTGCTGACGGCTTCACTACTGAGTTCTACAAAACTTTTAAAGAAGAGTTAATACCAGTACTTCTCAATCTCTTTAATGAAATTGAAAGGGAAGCAGTGCTCCCCAAATCATTCCTTGAAGCAGCCATCACCTTGATTCCAAAGGCAGGGAAAGGTCCCACCAAAAAAGAAAACTACAGGCCGATCTCTGTAATGAACATTGATGCAAAAATCCTCAATAAGATACTGGCAAACAGAATAAAGAGAGTTATCAAGAAAATCATACACTCTGATCAAGTTAGATTTATCCCAGGGATGCAAGGCTGGTTCAACATACATAAATCAATCAATGTAATACACTATATTAACAGACTGGAGGACAAAAACCATATGACTATCTCAGTAGACACAGAAAAGGCATTTGACAAAATCCAACACCCATTTATGATCAAAAGGCCAGAGAGAATCGGAATTGATGCACTTTATCTCAATTTAATACAAGCTATTTATGAAAACCCAACAGCCAGCATCATACTCAATGGGCAAAAACTGAAACCTTTTACACTAAGATCAGGAACAAGACAAGGATGCCCGTTGTCACCACTCATATTCCATATAGTGCTGGAAACATTAGCCACAGCAATCAGGCAAGACAAAGATATAAAAGGAATAAAGATAGGAAAAGAAGAAGTTAAAGTTAAACTGTCGTTATTTGCTCATGATAATGATACTGTATCTAGAGTATCCTAAGAACTCAACCAAAAGACTGCTGGACTTAATTACCAAATTTAGTAGTGTTGCTGGATACAGGGTTAATGCTCAAAAAATCAACAGCCTTTGTCTACACAAACAACAGACTCACTGAAAGAGAAATTGGGGAGGCAATCCCTTTCACAGTAGCACCCAGAAAAATGAAATATCTAGGAATCAACCTAACAAAGGAAGTGACAGACCTCTACTCTGAAAACTATAGGACTCTGAAAAATGAGATAGAAAAGGAAACAAGAAAGTAGAAATATATCCCTTGTTCCTGGGTAGGGAGAAGAAACATCATCAAAATGGCTATACTTCCACAACTACTCTACAGATTCAATGCAATTCCAATTGAAATTGCAGCACTATACCTCACATAGCTAGAGAAAATACTACAAAAACTCATCTGGAACCACAAGAAACCTAGAATAGCAAAAGCAATTCTAAGCAACAACAATATGGCAGGGGGTATTTCAATCCCTAATTTAAAACTCTACTATAAAGCTACTGTGATAAAAACTGCATGGTACTGGCAAAGTAACAGACCCAAGCAACAGTGGAATAGATTAGAAGATCCAGAAACAACCCCGGATACATTAAGCCACCTTATCTTTGACAAAGGAGCCAAACACCCTCAATGGAGGAAAGACAGCCTTTTTAGCAAATGGGGCTGGAAAAACTGGGCTTCAACCTGCCAAAAGCTAAAGCTAGACCTATCTCTTTCATCATGTACAAAACTAAACTCATAATGGATATGAGATTTAAACATTAAAACAGAAACAATAAGCCTGCTGGAAAACAGGCTAGGTAAAACTCTTGGAGACATTGGCTTAGGCAGAGACTTTATGAGTAAAACCTCTATAGTACAAGAACTTGTAGAAAGAATCAACAAATGGGATCTCATCCTACTGAAAAGTTTTTGCACAGCAAAAGAAGTCACTGGCACAGCTAAATGACAACCAAGAATATGGGAAAAATCTTTACTAGCTGTTTGTCAGACAAAGGGCTATTATCTACAATATATTAATAAACAGATCAGCCTCCCCAAGTTTAAAGACCCAATTCAAAAATGGGCATCTGAAATGAACAGACACTTCTCAGAGGCAGAAGTCAGAGCACCCAAGAAACATACGAAGAAATGTTCAACATCACTGGTCATTCAAGAGATGCAAATGAAAACAACACTGAGATTTCATCTCACTCCACAAAGAATGGCCGTGATTACAAAATCAACCAACAATAAATGCTGGTGAGGCTGTGGGGAGAAAGGAACTCTTCTCCACTGTTGGTGGGATTGCAGACTTGTGCAACCATTGTGGAGGTCCGTGTGGAGATTTCTCAGAAAACTAGGACTAGTGGTCCCATTTGACCCTGCTATCCCCCTGCTAGGAATATACCCAAAAGAATTTTAAAAATCACATTTGAAAGACAGATATGTACATCGTTGTTCATAGATGTTCAGTTCGTGATAGCTCAGTTTTGGAAACAACCCAAATGCCCATCAACTGGAGAGTGGATAAAGAAGATGTGTGGTTTTTTTTTTAATAAAATGGAGTATTATTCTGCCATAAAGAATGACAAGATGGATTCATTTATGTGCAAATGGATACACCTGGAGGACATGCGAGTGAGTGAAATCAATAGATCACAGATAGGCAAATACCGGATCTTCTCATTGATATGAGCACCTGTAGATGCAAATGAGCTCTAGAAAGTATGACAGTGTTTGTAGAATGGGAAATTTCCAAGGGAAATTTGGTATGGGGATGTAATGAGGGGAAGGAATAACTATGATTCTGAAAGAAAATAAAAGAGCATGTGTATAGAGGGTGTGGAGGTGTGGCTGGGTGGGGATATGGGTAAAAATGAGAATTGACTGTGTCATATATTGGTACAAATTCCCCAGTGTTATATGTGATCGTGAGATGTATATAAATTGTACCAATAAAGAATTCAATTAAAAAAAAGAATAATGATCCCAAAAGACCGAGACACATCATACATGTTTAAACATATATTCTTCATAAAATTTTAAAAATGCAATTGCTTACCATTGGAGCATGCTAATGAACTAACATCACTTTTATACCCATTAAACAAAGCAAAGACTAAAATTCAGCATTTATAGACTGTATCACAGGTAACTAAGCTGGTAAGGGAAAATCTCTTTTTATAGTGTTATCTGCTAATATATGAGGTTGAAAGGATAAAGGTGGAGTATCATCTCCTACTTTCTCACGCATTACAGAGTGTAGGCAGTGATCACTAAGGACATCTATCATTCCCAGCTATGTTTTATCTCCTCCAAAACTCATGTTCAAATTTAATTGTAGTTCAAGAAGTGGAACCTTTAGAGATGACTAGGCCACAAGGACTGGACCTTCATGAGTGGAATTAATTTTTTTTTTTTGAGACAGGGTCTCGCTTTGTAGTTCAGGCTAGCCCTGAGCTCACTGTGTAGCTCAGGTAAACCTTCAACTCAGCAATCCTCCTGCCTCTGCCTCCCGAGTGCAGGGATTACAGGTGTGAGCCATTACACCCGGTACTGTGTTATGTTGTACTGACTGCTGGTGGGCGTGAGTCACCACACCTAGTACTGTTGTATGTGGTTATTGGGGATTGAATCAGAGACCTTGTGCTTGCTAGACAAGTGTGGAACCACTGAGTTAAATCTCTGGTCCTGGAATTAATATTTATAGAAGGCTAAATACTTTCTCATTGCCCTTCCACTGAATGATACCTTCCTCCACATTATGGTGAATATGCAAGATTCTTCCAGATACTGGCACCTTATATCATACTTTCCAGACTTAAGAAACATGAACAATACATTCCTGTTCATTATAACTTGCTCAGTCTGTAGAATTCTGTCATAACAACACAAAAGAAACTAAGACAACCCCCAAAGAAAGACAACCTAATAAAATTTGATTCTGATGAAAATGTATATTACTCAGAAAATATTTTTGCCTCAAAACTGAATTTGAATCTAATTAAGCTTCTAGATCTAAATTTTTAATTACAGGTATTAGGAGGGTAAAGTAACATGTTTAATACCATGTAAGACTAACAGAGTAAAACCTACAGTGTGTAAAAAAGTTATGGGAAAAACAACAAAGTTTTTTCCAAAAATAACAGTGCAAAGGAAATCAAGGAAGAATAAATTCAGTAGCTTAAAGAGAATTAAGGAACATAAAAATCAAATGGAATGTGTATGTATATTAATAATTTTTAATTTG
>PVIC010019327.1:0-30650 GCA_004025085.1 Thryonomys swinderianus | reverse complement strand
GTCCTCCTCAGTGCTGCATCCCCCCCAACTCGCAGGCCATGGTCACACAGCTATGAGCCCCAGCTCCCAACGCCCTCTTCTAGTCACGATCGCCTGGAACTCCTCCCTTGCTCGCCCCTTTGGCACTGACGCCTCCACTTACCCTGTGGTCGTCCATGGCATCCACCCCCAGCCTCACGGAATACGTCTGTCTCTCCTTCCTCTGTCTGCTCTTCCACCTCAGCCCCAACTGACCCCTCCTCCGCCCTAGTGACCTAAAGACCGACACTGACCCATCTTCCTCGTTCTGGGGGCCAGTGCTTCCTTCTCCGGAGTCTCTGGGACGTCCTACTTGTGGGTGACTCGTGCTGAGAGTCCTATACCCCCACCTCAACAATTTCGCCTTTCAGCACCCGTGACCCTCCCCTTACCGAAGATTGGTTGGGCTGCGACGCCCCCCCCGTTTAAACGTGTGCTTCACCCACACAGGAAACATGACTTGGAGGCCTCGGCCATCGTCGCCATCTCTGTGTCCGTAGTCACCGCAGTCCCCGCGGCGGCCACGGCCTCCGTCACCCGCACAAGCAGACCGCCACGGCCGCCGCTGTCAGCTCACTCCAAGTGCTGTGCACGCCCCTGGACAAGCCTCGGCTCTCTCCCGGGACAGCCCTGCGGCCATGGTCACCCTGCGGTCCCAAAGGGACTTAGTCCTTCCGTGTGCTTACCTTTAATAATGTCCGGGGCTCCACTTGGGAGGGTTCACATGGGCTTGTCCAAGTTACATTCGTGGGCTCGTGGGCTAATTTTAGGGTCACCTTATCTGACCAAACCCATAGAAATGTCCCATGGTCGGCAGAGGCCATCAGGTCTAAACAGGGGGAGGAGAGGATGGCAAAATCCAGGTCTGGCTGAGCCAGCGGCGCCACACGCCAGTCTCCTGGGCCCTGAGAGAGCCGTTGGCCCCCGCAGACTAAGCTGAGCCAAAGAGACCACTGAGCTCAAGGGCACGCCAGGGCCAGAGACTGCTGGGTCCCCCCGACATTGGGCCCCTCCTCTGACAACTACGGGCCAGTCCCCAATAGCCACGGCAAACCGCCCCGCCGCTGTGCTGTATAACGCCCTACACTGCATTCATCCAGCGGAAGCGCTCCAGAAACCTCCCCAGAGTCTGCTGTGAGAGACTCCGCGCCTCACGCTGCCCTGGGCAGCCCCACGGCCACAAGGACCGGTTGAAATGTCTGCAACAAAAATAACAGACCATGGGCAGCAGAAATGACAGTTATACCAGTTTTATGCATCTGATTGGTTGCAGAAAAAAGAACTTCAACAGTTATAGGGCTTTTTTTTTTTCCTTTTTGAGACACGGTCTCGCTTTGTAGTTCAGGCTGGCCCTGAGCTCACTGTGTAGTCCAGGCGAGCCTCGAACTCAGCAATCCTCCTGTCTCTGCCTCCCAAGTGCTGGGGTCACAGGCGTGAGCCACCACGCCCGGCACTGTGGTATGTGGTGTTGATGGCTGGTGGGTGTGAGTCTCCACGCCCAGCATGGTATGTGGTTACCCGGGATCGAACTCAGGGCCTTGCGCCTGCAAGGCAAGCGCCGGAACCACTGAGCTAATCCTCCGGCCCTATAAGCATTTCTTTCTTATTTTTCTATGAATGTTTTATTTTGGGTATGTATGCTAAATGTGTTTTTCTTCCATTATTATCATGTTATTTAACAAAATATTAATAAAGCTAACTTCATATCCTAGTACTTATGTTTTAAAATGCCAAAGGAAAAGGGTGAACAGCATACAGAATTTGAATCCAGAAAAAAATGGTCATATGCTTTTGGAAGCAATAGTAGACCCGTTTCATGTTAAGTAAAGTATAAGTTGTGTATTATCTTTTTTATAGGTTATATATGGATCAAGACGTGTATGGGTTCAAAGTTGGTAAAAACAATAGACCACGATTGTCAGTTTTCCGTTTTGACTACAGAGCAAATTCAATGAGGCCATAGCCAGCTGAAACTACACAGCGAGATCCTGTCTCTAAAAGAAAATGTAATGGTAATAAAAAAAAAAGAAGGGAAACAAAGCTTATGTATTAGGGGGGTGGGGGATTGTGGGGTGGGTAGGGAATGGGAAAAAATGAGAATTGTGTCATATGCTGGTACAAATTCCCAATTTTCAGTGTGATCATGATGTGTATATACAATGAACCAATAAAGATAAAAATTTTAAAGAAAAAGACAGAAGATTGCCACATTCAAGCCCTGTTAGGAGATTGCAGAAGAAATCACCTAAGACAACTTGATTTCACACTCTGGCCTCCAGGATTAAACTACCTAGGTATGGTATTTTTCATAGTGGTCAAATTCAATAAAATAAAAAGAATAAATCTTCAGATAAATAGACATTTAAATGGTAAGAGTAATTTCAAATTCTCACAAATTTCAGAATAAAATGTCAGGTTATACATGAAATAATAAAAATTTATCTAGCCCTAGACATCTCTGCTGAAAAATGTAGCATAAAGACAATGTTGAAATAAAGTTACAATTTGAAATAAACAATCTATCAAAGTACTATTTAATTCTGTTTTTAGCAAAGTACTTTTTTGAGAAACAAAATAAACATTCTCAATTATCTGCTGAAAAATGCCACATGTGCTGAACTTTTTTGAGAAAATTAGTTGAAGGACATGACAGCCAACTGAGTTATTGAAATGATAATTAATGGTAAGTAATGTGATTAATTATAAATGTCCTTCAACTACATATTCATAATATAAACATTTTAAAGTATTTTGAAAAAAATTCATACAAAGTTAGAAGCACTTTAATAATAATGTTAGGAGCAACTTAATAACATTTTTGCCTAAATTCAACTTACAAATTTTATTTTAAAAATATATTCATATATTCATTAACTCAGTATAGATTTAATGAACACTTAACATATATCGAACACTGTATTACTTTCTAAAGATAGAAAACAGAATGAGAGGCGAAATCTAAGTAGGAAAAATGGTTATTCCAAGAGCGAGAGGTGTTGGGAGAAAATCTCAAAATGACATTGATTGATTTCTTTGTTTGCATATTTATTGCAATAAATACTAAATTAGAAATAACTCAAATGCCAGTGTTTCCCTAGTAGATTCATTTTTTCCTTTCTCTAAAATAACTACTATATAACTTTCATTGCTTTTGTATACTTTTAACTACTGAATGTGTAAAAATATTTAAAAAGTCAAATTTGTAACATAGAAGTGTTATTTCTTTCCACTTCCAAATCTGTGAATTTTTCTCATCTTTGTCTTTCTACTGTGTCTTCTTTTTACATACTAGATGGTCACCTTTGTTTCACTATTCATGAGCTACCCAAGAAAATTAACTTTAGAACACACCTTTAGGACACACTTAGAAGTGAAATAAATAGGTCACAGATATGAAAATACCATATCTTTTCTCTGGTATGAGAACCTGTAGATGTGAGTTCTAGGATGCAAGATAAATTTTGTGAAATAAGAAATACTCAAAGAGAAAGTGGTAAGAGGAAGTAATGGGGGGAAGAATAAATGTGATTTAAAAAGAAAAAAAGCACATGTATATAGGGTGTGGGGGTTGTAGAGCGGGTAGGGATATGGGTAAAAATGGGAATTAACTCATGTCACAGACTGCTACAAAGCCCCCAGTGTTGAGTGTGATTGTGAGCTGTATTTAAAATGTACCAATAAAGAATTCAATTTTTATAAAAGGAAAATCAACTTCAGAGATGAGTTCCACTGTGGCTCAGTTTTGGAAGTTCTCATCATGATCTACTGACTCGATCTGACCTACAGTGGGACAGCGTGTCATACCAGCAGCCTGTGGCCACAAAGCTGAGAAGAAAGGAAGAGATGGCAAAACTTCAGACTCCTCTTCAAGGGTTTGCCCCAGTGACCTAAGTACCCCCCCCCGACTTCACCTGCGAAGCTTCCACCAGCTCAAAAGACGCCACGCAGGAGACCAAGAACTTAACCCATAGATCTGTGGCAGATGCATATCCAAACGACAGCACTTCAGGGTGGTATAGGGCACAGCCTGTACCATAGGACATCTTGACTTCAAGCTCTGGCTCCACTGTTTGACAACTTCTGTGAGTACAAAGTAGTAGCTTATCTCTGTTTTATCCCTATTTTGCCCTCATTAAATTAAAAACACTGAAGAAACTACTTCTCAGGTTCTTGCTGGAGATTAAGTGTGTTAACATTGTTCAAGTACTTAGAGAAGTCTCTACACAAGCTAAGTGCTTAACAGATGTTAGGCATATTACTAATTCATTATTAAAAGAAATATTTGTGCTGTTATATTGAGTCAAGTCTTCCTTTTGTACTCTAGATCTAATTTCCACTATAGCATTCAGATTATTAGGAAAGCTGCAATCTAAATAAACGATGGCATTAATTCTATATCAGACATTTTATGTATGTGTGTGTGTACACACACACATACATAAAATGTCTGATATAGAATATATCTGATATAGAATATATATATACACACACATACAGAAAATATATATATACACACACACACAAATGGTGAGATAACTAGAGAGGTAAATCAAATTGCCCTCTGAACACTGTCTTCCTATTGGGATACTGAGAGGAAGCAGGGCAAAGCAAAGGGAAAGAAAAGGAATTATGGTAAATAGAAACAAAGTGTATATATATATATATATATATATATATATATATATATATATATATATATATATATGGATAGAGGTGTTGAAGGGAGAGCACAGGAATAATTAAGAATTAAGGTATATCATGTACAGGTACAAATTCTCAGTGATGACTGTGACCATAGTATATACCTAAAATGTACCAATGAACTCAATAAAGCAAACATAAAAAAATATAATCTATCCTACGATGTTAGAGAATTTTCTTCTAATTTTTGTATCTCAGAGGTTTTTATGTCTTCTAATTTTGATACCTCATGGGTTTTTATCTTATGTTAGAGTTAACAAAAATAAGTATGTTATTTTCTTGTTCTAAAATCTTATCTGCTCTTTACTAGCATACGGTAGTAAATGTCCCTTTAAAAAGAAAAGATTGAAACAAGTACGGATGTACTTTAAAGATAACCAATTTTGCATGAAATTATCGAGAAGAGTTGTGTAAGAGGCCCTGCAGCTTAATTATTGTTAGTGTCTATTTTAAACACTGTTAATAATCATAAAATGAAGTTGTTATCATCCCCTAAAGGCGGCTAAAGAAACACAGGGTAATGGGTATCCCAGAGGGAGTTTGTCCCCAGCTTTCTGGTGAAGAACAGTGTCCTTCGCCCCCAGATTCCAGCTGGCTCTATCCTCACAAGATCCCGAAGGTTAACATTTCAGTTCAGCTGACTCCGGACAGTTAGACAAATAATGATTATGATTTTTCTCTGTTGTGTTTTGAAGTTCTTCTGCTGCTATCAGAGCCCCTGTGGGGAAGCTGCTCACCGTCTCAGTGCTCAGAATCATCAGGGAGTATGTCGGGGATTGAGTACACACCCGTTGTGAGGGAGCGAAGCCTACCTGATAAACCAGCAGCGCCGGGAGCCTGAAGAGCTGGCACCTTCTGGTTGCTGCCTCACCACCTCATCCATGTGAGCAAAGGCAACAAGCACGTCCTCCACGCACGGAAGCGAGCACTGGGCATGCTCACACCCACCGACGCACAGCGACACCTCTTGTGAACACAGGCATAGCCCTGCCTTAGGACAAAAAGCAAAGGACAACTGATTTCAGACTTCTGAACAAGGACAGAGAGAAATCGAGGCGTGGAGAAGTAAAAGAACGTTCAGTACAGCAAAGGGGCAAGAGCAGGAGGGCTACGGAATGAACGCCGTTCTGCGCTACACCTGGGGCTCCGCACAGACCCACGTGTCCGGAAGGCGTCGGGTCACGGAGGTGCTGGCTGAGTCGCGGGATCTGCGCCCCGCCTTGCTGCGAGGAGGCGGGGCCTGGAGAGCTACTGTGTACTTACTATACGTAAGGGGGGGTTAGAAATTGAGCAGATGTGCAGAGTCAGAAAATATCCCGGCTTTCAAAAGCCATAATCAAGAAAGGGGAATCAATAAAAAACAAATGAAGACAAAGGATAGCAGAAAGAGGAAGTAGGAAAACGGCAGTGTCATAGGCCTTTGAACTCTGAAGAAAAATCAGTAATATACCATCAGAATTACTTAAAGTTTTGATTTTTAATCATTATTTGACATTGACTTTTATTTTTTAAAACAGTGCGTTCAAATATTATCTGTCTTGATTATGGAATTTTTAAAAAATCCCCTTAGACTTTATACACCTTATATGGGCATTACTGGAAAAGACTGATCTCTACCCCTCAAACATGCATGCTGAGTTCCAGATCAAGATGTGACCAGGAGCTGTCCGAGCAGCTATTTAAGGTTCTGTGAGTGCAGAAGAGCGGATTCTAATTTGGTGGACTGAGGAATGCACATAAGGACTCCCTGCACACAGAGAGAAGGCCAGGTGTGGGCACAGCAGGCCGGCTGGGGACCCACAAGCCAGGGAGAATGATTTTAGGAGGGACCAACCCTGCCGACAATTGACTTAGGTCTCTAACTTCAGAAAATGAAAACTACACTTCTTGTTTTTAAAGTACCTGGCTGTGTTACTTTGTTAAGACAACTGAAGAGTGGACAATGGTAATGAGAGCTCATAAAACAGTATTACTCTGCTATAAAGAATGACAAGCTTGAGTCATTTGTGTGCAAATGGACACACTTTCAGGACACACTCATAAGTGAAATAAATAGGTCCCATATGGGTAAATACTGTATCTTTTCTCTGGTATGAGAACCTGTAGATGTAAATGAGTTCTAGAACGCATGATAGAGTTTGTGGAATAGGAAACATTCAAAGGGAAAGTAGTAGGGGAAAGAATAAATACGATTTGAAAAGAAAAAGAAAGCACATGTCTATAGGGGGTTGGGGTTGTAGGGTAGGTAGGGATATGGGTAAAAATGAGAATTAACTCGTGTCATATACTGGTACAAATTCCCTAATGCTGAGTGTGATTCTGAGCTGTATATACAATGTACTAATAAAGAATTCAATTAAAAAAAAAGAGGTCCCATGAAGGATGCATCAGAGTGTAAAGAGTCTGCACAGAGATGAAAGAGAAGTCTAGGAATTTTAAGAATAAAATAGAAAATGGGAAAGCAATCTTTGGTCAGAGGAGATATTATTGGGGGAAATAATAAAGACTAAACGTCAGCATATGAGGCCATGCAGCTGTCAGAGCTGAACTGGTCTTTGATCATAAGATTGTAACCTATTTTTTTATTTGTTTCTGATTTTGCTTGTCTTTCTTTCCTTTTCCTTGTTGGAATACACAGGAGAAAACATTCAAATTTCAGTGTCCATAAATAAAGCTTCCTGGAACAGAGCCATACTTACTCATTTATTACTATGATGACTTTTATACTACAATAGCACAGATGACTCATTGTGACAAATGTCAAATGTCCCACAAAGACTGAAAGTTTTGTATCTATAACTTTATGGCAAGACTGTTTCATTGGACCACACTCATCTCTAACATCCATATATTTGTTGACAGAAAAAGATGGAAGATGGGTGAAAAGAAGAAGGAAGGAAGAAACAGAAAAAAAAATGCATATGTCCTCCATTTTCCCTGCACCCAATTAGAATAGAACGGGATCCCTTCATTTAGCATTGACAAAGCAAAACTCTTCATATCATTTCGCTACTATAAAAGCTACGTGGTCAGCCATCAGCGTTGCTACAGCTCTTTTCTAAGCCAAACAGGAGGCACATGCTCTGTTTGTTGTAATGCAGAACTCATTATACTAAACACACTCTGTAAAACTGTCTTGGACAAAGTGGCTCATTTGCCCGCTGTAATGGAGGACTTGGCACACGAGTGTTCATTAAAGCCTCGCATCTCAGTTGACACCCCACAGGTGAAATAACCCATAAACAAATTTATGAGAGAATCATTAAGAGTGAATGAGTTATCACTTTGGAAGTATGTATTAGATAAATGAAAGCAGTGCCACATCCAAATTTGAAGTAATAATAAACCTTGTCTCAAAATAAATCCACTTTGCCTAGAGAATAAACAGATTCAAACATTAGTGATGTGCTTCTCTTAATCAGTTGAACAATTCAAAGTCCCCAAGCAGGTAGTGAATGTGTGGTAAGGACTCAAGGTGATTGCTTTTTGACTTTCTCACACACACACACACACACACACACACAAACAGTGAACAACACACACACACACATACACACAGGATTGATCACAATGTTTTATGCTCAGCAATATCTTTTCAGCCTTGACGGGAAAACACAGTATAATCAACCTATTCTTTTAACAGCTTTATTCCTAGGAATCAAACTACCACGTGCATTTTCTAACATATGATCTTAAAAGAACCACTAGTCTCTGACAAAAAGATAAGCTTTGAAAAGAAAATGGTACAAGAAAACACTTGATATAATTTATTTTTACCTTTCCTACAAAATTAATGTATATGTCCCAGTTAAGATTCCTATGTTCAGGGCCAGGGATTTAGCTCAGTGGTTCCAGCATCTGCCGGGCAAGCACAAGGTCCCGAGTTCGATCCCCAGTACATATACCACAATGCTAGGCATGATGACTAACACCGGCAATCCCAGCACTCAGTAAGCAGAGGCAGGAGGATTGCTATGAGTTTGAGGCTTGCCTGGGCTACACAGTAAGTTCAGGGTCACTGAACTACAAAGCGAGACCCTATTTAAAAAAAAAAATCATATGTTGAAATCCTAATCCCTGATGTTTTGGTATTAGGAAGTGGCACTTTTGGAAAATGATTAGACCATAAATGTGGAGCTCTTCTCACAAAAAAAAAAAAAACTCAGAAAGCTATCCCTCATCTTTCTACCATCTGTGAGGTGTATACTCATCAGGCAGCAAGTCTTCCATCATCTTGATTTTAAACTTTCTAGCATCCTAAAATGAGAGAAATAAATATTCATGGTTTAAGCAACCCAGTCTATAGTATTTTTATAGTAGTAAAACAAATAGATAATATTAATGTTGAGGTTTCACAAGTTGTTAGGTATCCTGAGTCTGTTTCTTTATAAATAAAATAAGGTTTAAAGTAACAACTTCAATTTGCTATGATGATCACATGCGATAGTGCAAATCCACATAGCTCTGCTTTTGACACAGCACTGGCATACATAAGGTGGCTTCCTTCTGCAAGGCTCTGGAAAACTTAGGTACTGAAATAAAAATTGATGATTCCTGGATCTGAATATATACTCTAAAAATATAGTAGTTTTTCTGACTTTTCAAAAGCATTCTTCTGTGAGTCGGAGAGTATTATTCAATGGAAGTATTACAAAATAATAGGATCACAACTATTATGTGATTACCAAAGAACTATATACATTTTAAATGTTATTAAATAGAAAAGGTTTTTTAAAACTTAGATTCTAAATGCAGGCACAATATTATGCTAAGGAGAAGGGAGAAGTGTGCTTATTTATGCTTTATTGGTTTAGGTCTAATTCTCTAGATGGAGGAAATTTTACTGGTTTTGCTGGTTAAAAAGAAAAAAATGGAATAGAGAAATAACTAGCTATGTTCTCTTCCTTCTTCAGAAGTTGAGTCTCTCTCTCTGAATAGGATCTTTCTTTCTGTGAGAAGAAGATATTCTCTGTGTATTCTGTCATTTTAACAGATTTTCCTTTCATGTTTTTAAATTTTATTTCCTCATGTTTTTCTAGCAGACTACTCCAAACCTATGCAGCACATTCCTTCATAATGCCAAGATACCATCAGCTGCCATTTCTACATTGACTCTTCTTGGAACTCAGTGAGTTTAGCCTTTTTTA
The DNA here is from genome assembly GCA_004025085.1 of Thryonomys swinderianus. Taxonomy (NCBI): domain Eukaryota; kingdom Metazoa; phylum Chordata; class Mammalia; order Rodentia; family Thryonomyidae; genus Thryonomys; species Thryonomys swinderianus. The sequence goes on along the minus strand of PVIC010019327.1, from coordinate 20,784 downwards.
TAAGGAAGTACAAGAGATAGGACCAGTCTCAGCATGAAAGCACCTATTTTCAGACATGGACAGCTAGCTGTCCCAGGCATTTGTGTGACTATAACAGAATAAGACAGACTGGCTAATGTGTAAACAACAGAAAATGGCTTCTCACAATTTTGGAGGCTGAAAAGATTATGGTAGCAGCATTCAGCCTCTGGTGACGGCCTCTTTGCTGTGTTTTCTCTCACAGAGAAGTGGAAGAGTTGAAGGGCCTGAGCTCCCTCCACCCCTTGTAGAAGACACTGATCCACTCGTGAGAGAAGGACCCTCATGTCTTAATCAGCTGCCCAAAAGCCCCACCTCTTAATACCGCCAAAATAGAGACCAAGTTCCATTGTATGAAAATGAAGCTACATTCAGGACACAGCCCTAACCAAACTTCAAAGACTGCATCTCCATCACCAGAAGAAAGCTTAGGAACCATCAAGTCTACTGCTATATTTATTAAAGAATGTAAAGCGTTTTCCTCCCAATGTTAATTCAAATGGGTTCAAATACTCTAAGGCTGACACACAATTCTAAATTGTACTCAGAACTCCCAGAATTCATCCATGAGCCTCCATTAAGGTTCATGAATTTAAATGAAGAATTCCTTCCATGGGTAGTATTTAACAAGAATGTGAGGATAAATAGAAATTACTTTGATCCACAACTTCTCAAAATCTTTTATCAGAGGAAAAAATATGCTGTGAAATTCACTGTATTCTCAGCAACTATTTTTGCTTGGTTAATATTTTCAGAGATCCAGGCAGATGAGTAATTTACTTCCAGACGAAATCCATCATTTCTACATACAATGCATTTGTTGATGTATACAGCGCTTTGTGCTATCTTTTTGGTATATTGCATTTATTCTGGGTGAAAGATACTTCACACATAGTATATCTTGAATCTTTGGTAATTTGAATCTTCAATCTATGGTAATTCGTGCTGAAAGATGAACCAAGAAAAAAGGTCTGCAACAAGAAGGTGAAATCATAACACCCATATGCTGCATAAACAATAAACTCATTTTAACGGATGCCTGAGAACAATTTTTACAAGTTTTAAATACATTTTTGATATTTCAAAATTAAACCAGTACAAAATACAAAATAAACCAAAAACAAAAGTTCAATATATTTTCCTGATACAAAGTTTTATGTGGGTGTTAAAGATTCGTGGTTCTGAAACAATATAGAAAACAGCACAAAAAGAGAAGTATGCCAAACTGTATGTACAGAATGATTACCAGAATAAAATAAAACAGCATGAGGTTAAAGCTGAAAAAGAGAGAAAAACTATCTCCAAATTATGTATGTTATAAACTATATAACAGGGAGCTATTTTTGTATTATTCTTCATTTACCAATTTTCCTATCACAAGAGTTTACCACTTTCGTAATGAAACGGGATATTTTAAGTAATAACCACATTGGACAGAGATATGGAGTATCTCTCAGGACATTAGGTCTAATGGCCACCACTAAACCGGTACTGTGTGCCCAGCCCCAGACTAAGTATGCTTAAGTGCTTCCCATATTGAATTTGCAGAAACACAGCCCTCTCTGCAGATGAGGACACGGACTCTGGAGTTAGCAACAAGCCTGGTGAGTGAGGGCATCAACCAATACGCTCCCATTTCTCTGGCTATTTCTCAGGTTTGGATGCTACCTCATAGTCAAGGCCAGTGAGTTTTCATTGCATGTCATGTATTATGTGGAGGGCTTTATGACTCTTGGACAAAGTGGAATATTTTGGAGAGAAAGGCTGAAGAGCTGTAACTGAGATTCCTGAACTCTTTACCTGAGTGCTGTTTCTTCACATAAAATTGACTGAAGACCCATTAAAATCCAACATCAGAACCACAATTCTAAGGTGAGAATATCATGCAAATGTTGACATTGTATTAGTAACAAAACCCACGCCTCTGTGGAGTCTTACTGTCTTTTGTGCTTTCTGTTACCTGTGATGAGGCAAGGAAGGAAAGTAACTGAAGTCTGTGGCATGGTGTAACTTTGTGCACCAGCTGTTTAAAAGCTCCGTTGTTTACATAAGTTTGTAGAATTTAAAACTTTTATTCTACAGAATGGTCTCTGCAATGCCAAGGCTATAACCACATTTGCATAATGTAATATAACTTGCATAACTTTGTTCATAAATCACCATAATTCTGAGTAAGCAGCACACCCAGACAGTACTCTGACGAACTTATTATTTAAAGGCCAAATTATATTGTAACAGACAGTGAATATGAGACTGGGAGAGAGGAAACATCAAAAGAAAAAAAATGTCATCACCTGGTCCATTCTTTTCTGTCCTTGGGGTTTTCTTTATCTCTTGTATTTTTCATATAATAGCATTTTGAGACCAGGCTTGGGGGATTGAAAATACCCTTGTGCAGAAAGGAGCAGATGCCATCAGGTGAAGTGCTATTCTTCATGACCTATTCTTTAGAAATTAAATGTAATAGAGGCTTGAAATACTGTATCTGATGTTCAGTAGCAATGCTATCTAGATTTGTCCTATGCTATTCTGACAGAAAAAAAAAACATACAACCAAAAGCATCAGCTACAGGGCAACTACTTAACTGAGAATCATAGCCTATTTTTGTGGACTAGATCCATAATCAGCACAGAATTTTGTCCAAGTCTTATTCTTTTATTTTTTTTCTCCTAACAGTGGCACACTGAAGCATCGTCCTGACTTGAATGCATATACCACCATTTCCTGTTATATTTGAGAAATAATTTATCTCTGACCTCTGTTTCTCTATGTTAACAAACGGTATATGCACTTTTTTTTTAACTTATTGTTCTGTATTTCATTTCGGAAGTCCCCACTCTCTCCTTGGCTACAAATTGGCAAAGTTCTCTAGCTGGCCTTGTTTATTTCCCCTTCTGTCATGAGGATTAATCATTTTATCATGGATTTAGTATGGTTCTCGCTGCAAAATTTTAACCTCTGTTCCCTTCCTGGCCCTTTGTCCATTTGGAGATACAAAGTGGAGATATATGCTGACTGTGAGCCAAAGGCACATCTATGAAATGGCACCATAGGTAAAAACACAAAAAAGCCAAAGCTCAGAGAGTATGTCTCTAGATCCAAATCATTTCTGTCTTCTTAGTTCAGGTTCTTTCTACAGCTTATTAAGAGTTAGAGTTGGGCCAGAGGGTTAGCTCAGTAGTTCCGGCACCTGCCTTGCAAGCGCAAGGTCCTGAGTTCGATCCCCGGTAACCACATACAATGCTGGGCATGGAGACTCACGCCCACCAGCAATCAATACTACATACCACGGTGCTGGGCGTGGTGGCTCACGCCTGTAATCCCAGCACTTGGGAGGCAGAGACAGGAAGATTGCTGAGTTCAAAGCTTGCCTGGGCTACATAGTGAGCTCAGGGCCAGCCTGCACTACAAAGCGAGACCCTGTCTCAAAAAAAAAAGAGTTAGAGCTAATGTAAAGGGGGTATAATATTTATTTTCTGCATGTATTTCTAGCATGTTTTGCACAAAAAAGTAAGACAAATGTAATATTAACTTGGTTTGTAAAAAATCATTAGTCACTTAATCAGTAAAGGAAACAATTATGAATTTTTCATGAATCTGACCTTACATTTTCTTTAAACTCTTATTTAATAGCTTAGGAAACTGTGGTATAGATGATTGAAATAGTCCAAGGTCTCTTTTAATCTTTAAATGTGTATTGGTTGGTTGGCTCATTGATTGACTGATTGATTCTTGGTTGGTTAGTTTGTTTAAATACAAATAGCTCTTCAGTATTTCATTAAATTTCTAGGAAGGATGTCCAACTCAATTCTACCAGTTATCCAACCAGGTAAAATGCATTCCAAAGATTTTCCCACAAAACAAGTGCTGATTAAGGTTTTCTATGAAAAAAGAATAAATTTAAAAATTAGAAATATATTTATTTCATATGCTATATATATCTCATACTTTAATATCAAATATAAATATTTTTCATATAGCTATAGTGACCTACAGAACTGTTTAATTAAACATCTCTTGTTAGGGGTCAAAATTAAAGTGCTTTCCAGTGCCAGGCGTGGTGGCTCACGCCTGTCATCCCAGCACTCGGGAGGCAGAGGCAGGAGGATTGCTGAGTTCCAGGCTTGCCTGGGCTACATAGTGAGCTCAGGGCCAGCCTGAAATACAAAGCGAGACCCTGTCTCAAAAAAAGCAAAATTAAAGTGCTTTCTTTGCTCTCAGAGTGATTGTGTCTCAGTGGAAACAGGTTTCTACAGGGCGTAATGTGTCGTTCATTTCTGCCTCACCACACAACATCTAGCCCATTGTTTTTTTCACATAATCATGAATGTGTAAATGCTGATTAGGGTCTAAAAATACACACTTTCCTTGAAAAAAAAAACAATTTTATTTGTTGTACTGACCACATTGAACTTCTACATTTATTCAAAAAACCATCATAGGGGCTGGGGACTTAGCTCAAGTGGTATCGTACCTACCACCTTGCAAGCACAAGGACCTGAGATCAATCCCTGGTACCACAAAAAAGAAAAAAACACAAAAGTAAATTTAAAAAGTGAACCAACAAAGTCTATGAGAAAGAAGAGTCAACAGCATATCCTCATCATTTATTCATTTTCATCTTCTAGCCATAAACTACATTAATTCCTAAACTAGGCTTCTGAGAGTTGGTACATCTCCTACATATTTGAATACTCATAGATTTTTTTTTTTTAGAATTTACTTTTAGAGTTATTAGAATTGCAAATCCTGTTGGTAGGAAAGGTGACTTCAGAGGCAACATGGACAAATGGCTCCATGTATAGACTGTCTGGATTAATTTACCAAGTCCCAGACGGCACTCGGGATTAGATTAATGCTCCATGCAGGTAGTTTCAGAAAAGGCGCTTTGTACTTTTTTTATGTATCTAAGAATATTTAACAAGAAATTTGATATATTAATCCATTCTTTTTCTCTGAAAACTTTTCTTATAAGCTACTTTTTGAGGAAACCATCCCCAAAACACCTTACCATCTTAAGACTTCATGAAAAGGAAAGTTTCTTCACAAATTATCTAATTAAGTTACTATGTACTCTACTCAGAAATGATGCTCAATGGGTCTAATTTTCATAAGAAACCGCTCAGGTAATGAGAAGATGTCCATGGGAGCGTGAGGATAACATGCAAAAGTGAGTCAGCAGTCGGTGACATACGCCCCACATTCTGCAACCTCCGAGCTTCATCCAGGCCTCCTGAGGGCTGGCTGCTTAAGGAAGACCTGGATCCTCTTCAGAGTTTAAATTAAATCTTAAGTGGTTTAAGTCTTGATACCAGAGGAAGTAAAATTTGAGTAAATATATTGTGTGAAAAATATTTATTTACCACAATAGAAATAGGACACATATAGATTGCGTGAAGATTTAAAAAAAAAAAAAAAAGGATATGAGAGAAAAATATGAGACAGGGCCGGAGATTTAGCTCAGTGGTTCTGGTGCCTGCCTAGCATGAGCAAGGCCCCTGGTTCGATCCCGGTAACCACATACAACAATGCCAGGTGTGATAACTCACGCCCACCAGCAAGCAGTACCACACACTGGCCGTGATGGCTCACAGTAATCCCAGCACTTGGGAGGCAGAGGCAGGAGGATTGCTGAGTTCGAGGCTTGCCTGGGCTACATAGTGAGCTCAGGGCCAGCCTGAACTACAAAGTAAGACCTTGTCTCAAAAAAAAATAAAATATGAGACAAAAGAGTACATCTATTATTGTGTTAATTTATACTCAAAATGTCAATAATGCAAAAAAAATATGGAATAAATATAGTAGTTTTATAAGAATGTAACTAACCACTCATCACCATTTCATAGCTAAGTAGCACTTCCTATATTCAAGTAGAAATCATTTTGAAAAGTTCTTAGAGCACAAATATGCACAAGGACACAGGGAAAGCTCAATTACAAGAACTACAAAATGTGAAAGACATTTTTTCTCTGAAGCAAAGCAATAAAAGTAGGAACAGAGAGGAAAAATATAACCAAAAAGTTGTAGGAAAAAAAGGGAGGAAAAACTAGAATTTGTTCTTACATTAGAGGTTAAAGAGAAACAATTAATGTATTTTGAAAGCCCAGGTAGTTAAAAATTAGGTGCTGTCACACAGAGTTGCAGGAGAGAGAAAACACCTGGGAACTGAATGTAGAATGATACTGTGGATAAAGAACAGTGAACTTGATATCACAGAAAAGTATCTCACTAGAATAAAAGAGAAAAGGTGGCAGATTTTTATAACTTGATAGAGAAAGCTAAACAATGAGAGTAGAGCCTCCCTTCAGCAATCACTACTAGCCCATTCAAATTGATATCCCATGAGCTAAAAGGCAAAATTCTTACAACATTACCAAAAAAGTGAGGAATAAAATTGCATTGTTTGACATAAAAATCATACTGAAGAATATTCAGGGTACTTGGTGAATGCAAAGAAGAAATCAATAACTGAAAAAATGCTAATGTTATGGATGAGAATTTCTTTGGAGTTATTTCAATTATTACAATCCCATAAGTACATTACATTTAAGTGGCCCCAGCCCAGTCTGTGCAGGACTTAGTGTACTCATATATAATGTGATAAGAATTATGCAGATGAACTTCGGTTTCATCCTTGCCAATAACTCAAAGAGAAAAATAGATGCAGATATCAATATATATGCTAAGCAAAATAAAGAATGCCCTTTTTTCTAAATAATGGAAAAATAATTTTTTGTTACTAAAATTCTCATTGTCAGATATCATTCTTATGAACTATGTTTCACAACAATCCTTTGAATTGTACATCCAATGTATCTCAGTTGTCAGAAAAGTTGGGGTTCAAGCAAATTAAACAGTTTGGTAGTGATCACACAGCTAAGAGTTATCAGAAGCTTATGGAAGACTTCTGCAGCGTTATCCGAGGATCCGGCTCTGGCTCAGGCAACACTGAATCTCTGTGGCGTTATTTTTAGGATCTGACCCATTTTGCGTCACTACGTAGTTCTGTCATGCCCAGGAACTCTCCTTGCATGGAACCTTTCATTCCTGATATTCATGTTTTCCATAGATTTCTTTTGTAAAGAACTATTGAGCTAGGACTGTATGAACCCTGCTCAACTAAACACTGTGACAATCCACACAGATCTCCAGTAATTTTTTTTCAAGACGTGGCCCTTCTATACAGCTTATTTTATTCTGGTCAACATCAACAACAGCAGCTCAAAATTTCCTCATTCTGTGCTGCAGACCATTAGGCAGTATGAATATTACGTTGCTATTGGATGGAATAATTTGTATGTTTATAAGTAAAATTCTGGATTATATAATGTTCAGATTTCTTTAACAAATAATTCTTTAAATTGTACTGTGTTAATGTTATTACACAGAGATTGTTGGGCCTTTTGATGAAACATTTTTATTCGTGGGCACAAAATAAAACTGGCTTCTCAGAACACTTTGAAAGTGCTACATTACCCAATTTTTTAAAATTCAAATAATATCTTCATCACATTAACTGAAACTTACATGATGGATGCTTCCATGGGAAGCTTTGACTATTTGGAAATTACAGTGCATGGAGATAAAGAGGGAAATGGAGTTACTGTTCTGTGGGAGATGTAACAGCAGATGGACTAGACAAACAAAAGTAAACTACAGTTTATGTCTTAAAAGACAAAGCAGTTGTTTTGGGCCAGTGAGTTCAGTTCTTTCTAACAAAAATGATGCCAAACGGGACCTGGCTAGTGTGTGAGCAGACAGCATCAGTCACAGGACCGCCTTACGCTTGGAGCCTGCAGGCAGTGCGTGTGCGCAGGCTTCTTCGTTCCACTTCAAATGGCTGCATTGTTCCTGTGGATCTGAGCAAGGCCAAGCCTCTCCTGTGTACGTTGGATTGAAATGTTCCTTCCTCTTTTGGAACCCAGTGCTATTTATCAGAATACTGAGTGTCTGACACCACAAAACACATCACTCTAGATGTATTTGTAATGCTTCAGTAAATCTGTAATCAAGCTTTTTTTTTTTTGCAGCACCAGGGATCAAATCTGGGCCCTTGCGTTTCCAGGGTATGCGGGGTACCACTTGAGCTAAATCCTCAGCCCATCAAATTTCTGAAGTCAGTCACCAAAAAATCATGACTAAAATTCAAAAAAATTGAATACAAAAAAAACTACAATGAAAGCTATTGTACATTTCCCAAAATAAATCACATTAAGAAGAAAACATGCATACATATACACAGATGGACATACATCCATGTGTTTACCAATATGTTTATGTAAATGTATTTTTAAGTGTCATGCATATAGCTAAATGTATCTATATACATATATAATAGCAATCAAAGGAAACGGCAGATTTCAGATTCTGAGATTAGTCTAAAATTTCTTAATTCTTAAATTCTCGAGTTAAACCCATGAGCAAAAAGATCAAGTTAAATAAGCTTGTTTGATTCTCCACGGCTTTATTTTCCTACTGGATGCTCTTGAGAACTCTCTGTCCCCTCAACGGCTCACTGGGCTTCCTTTCTGATAAGTACAGTAAAATACAAGAACATAACTAATTCATAGTTTTAAAACAGATGGTTTGATGCAAAATCAAAAGATCGGAAGGATAGGTGAATTTTTACCGGGTAATTTTAGTAAACTCTGGACCACTTTTGTAAACATTTTGTCCTTTCTGTCACTTTGTATTTTACAGCCATTTATGTTGGCCTCTTATTTGTTTTCCTTGTATCTTTTTCAGTTCATTAGTTTTAATTATTCCCTTTCTCACTTTCCTCCTGGAGCTCCAGCCTCTCCTGGTCTCTCCTCGGGCTCCTTCTGCAACCCTGCCTCATACACGGCAAGCCTGTAGCACTTGGATGGTCTGCCCTTATGAGCTGGACTGAGAAAAGGAAAGAAAGAAAGAAAAAGAAAGAAAGAAAGAAAGAAAGAAAGAAAGAAAGAAAGAAAGAAAGAAAGAAAGAAAGAAAGAAAGAAAGAAAGAAAGAAAGAAAGAAAGAAAGAAAGAAAGAAAGAAAGAAAGAAAGAGAAAGAGAGAGAGAGAGAAAGAGAGAGAGAGAGAGAGAGAGAGAAAGAAAGAAAGAAAGAAAGAAAGAAAGAAAGAAAGAAAGAAAGAAAGAAAGAAAGAAAGAAAGAAAAAGAAAGAGAGAGAAATAACGACCTCAATTCAAGACACCTTCCACGAGTCCATCCAGAGTCTATCCAGGCTCAACTTTGGGCTTCAAGAGTCACTGCGAACTTCCTTCTTCCCTTCTGAGTTCCCCGCACCACTGCCAAACGAACAGGCCCCACGAAGCCTGATGAGCATGTGACCCGCTGTGGAGCACAGCTCGGTCATCACGGCTCTGCCACTTTAGCCCTGACAGCTACAACCCCGCCTCGCACCGTCTGCAGAATAAGGAGTAAGATCCAGCCAAGGTGTGCCGCGCATACATAACCCACGGGAGACAACTGCCTGACAGGGCCCAGAACACATTACCGGGCTCAGAATCATGCGCTCCGTCATTGTTATTTGTTGTAAGCCAGTAAAGTTTCGGAATTTCTTCTTAAGTAATTAGAACTACCTAAAAGATATATTTCCTTATTGTTATCATCTCTCATAGTTGGCTATTATTTTAATGTCTGTTTCCTCACAAATGTAGATAATTCCTTTCTATATCTTGTTCTTTGTTGCCTTCAGACTACTTAGTGGCTTCCACAACAAAGAGGCTTAATGAAGAGTTACTGCAGAAACAAACATATGACTGCATGAATAAATGGTTGTGGTGAAATTTCCAAAAGCACATCAATAGAAATTAATATTTCTAACTAATATTAACACTAATGATAAATTTCTGCTTGTTGTAATAACATGGATTTTAAGTGTATTACGAAAGCCTATTTTCTGTTTCTGTTTTAAATTATTTTTCTGCCACTGTTACCTACATTAGCTACTTTACCATGTTTTGGATATTTTTGTGCTGTAGATGGCCACTGAAAACAGTTTTGATGAAGTTTTCTTCACAAGAAATTCAACCACAGGGCTGGAAATTTAGCTCAGTGCTTCCGGTGCCTGCCTGGCAAGCACAAGGTCCCTGGTTCTAGCCCCAGTAACCACATACAACAATACTAGGTGTGGTGATTCACACTCACCAGCAATAACTACCACACACCACAGTACCAGGCGTGGTGGCTCACACCTAAAATCCCAGCACTTGGGAAGCAGACGCAGGAGGATTGCTGAGTTTGAGACTTGCCTACGCTTCACAGTGAGCTCAGTACTAGCTTGAACTACAGAGTGAAACCCTGTCTCAATAGAAAAAAAAAAAACAAAAAAAAAGAAAGAAGGAAAAGAAAAGAAAATTCAACCAGAATGATGAATCCATTTTCATATATTTATCTCAATTTCTTTACTCCACTAAATACATAAAAATTATAATATAGCATTAAAGTAGAAATAAAAAGTGAAAGCTCATATACATAATATATATTTAATATTATATATATTATATATAATGTATTTCCCTAGCCCTGGTGCCTAACTGTCCCTCAGTTAATGTTTACTGAATGAATAATTTCATAAATGAAAAATATATATTAATATAATATTACATATATATATATTCACAATCTGAAGAAATATATCCAAAACAGGTTTTTAATATGGTCTCAGAATCTTATATATCAGTACAATCAGTCTGCAAATTTAATTCTAACCTTCTTGATGGCCTAAATGATAATGTAAACATAACTAACTTATTACAAATATAAAGTAGAGCCATCTCTTCTTCCTTGGTGATACTTTGTTTTAGTTTTAGAACTTTGTCTTCTAGTAATCAAGTTAGAAGACTCCATGGCATTTAATGTAGCATCTTGAGCACTCTTACTACTTTAATAAGTATTACTACAGTAGACTCAAATAAGACACCGTATTTACATGAATTGGAAATTCTCCTCACACGCTGTCCTCCATTAGGACCCCCGTTTCCTGGGTTCTAGGCTTCCCTTTGGTCAGACAGGTTTCTCCCGTTTACATTCTGCACGGGGCAGTACTACTTCAAGCATTTTACAGCTTTGAGTTGCATCATAATCCTACATTCCCTGTAGCACTCTTACTTTTTGTGCCTTTAAAAAATAATATTCTGGCCGGGCGTGGTGGCTCACGCCTGTCATCCCAGCACTCCGGAGGCAGAGGCGGGAGGATTGCTGAGTTCCAGGCTCGCCTGGGCTCCATAGTGAGTTCAGAGCTAGCCTGAACCGCAAAGCGAGACCCTATCTCAAAAAAATAAAATAAAATAAATTTTTAAAAAATGATTTTCTGCCACTATCTTGCTAGGGTCAGGAGAGCTAAGAATGAACCGTAATACGTGCTTTCTCTAACTAGCGGCCCGCCAGGTGGGAGGGCAGAGTGGCTACTTCCCTTGCAGACTCCAAGACAACATTCTGTCGTTGTTTCGCCCTCTGTATAAGGTATGCCAGCCTCTTCGACAGAGCAGGTATTTAACTGAAATCTCTAAAGAAAACCTCCATTATCTCACTCTTGAATGTCCTTGCCTTTCCCCTGTGGTTTCCCTCACCAGGAGAGTCTTTCCTGCTAATCATCTGCGAAATGAACATCCGCAAGTCAAAGCCTCGCTGACATAGGACTTGTCCCTCCCTCTTCCTTCTGTCCATCCACCCCGAGTCGTCACACCCCAGCCTTCCTCCCTATCATACCTGCTTGTACCCGCAGCAGCGAACGGCGCGCTTTACCACGACGCACTCCGATGCGTATTTATGACTTCTTAGCACTGAACTCCTGGCGAAAGACACAATGCCTTATTTTCACAACTTACTAGATCTAGCACAGTTCCTGGACATACCAGTCCTTTAATAAATTTTCATTTTTAGTACAATTTTATGTATTTACTTGTATATCTGAGTATGACTTATTCCCCCCCCCCAAAAAAAAACTATATTAGTTTTGAAGTTTTTCTATTTCATTCTTGCTGCGTGACTTTGGATACGCGGCTTAGCCTTTCTGTGTTTGTCTAACATACAATAGAATTAGTAATAATATCTACTTTATAAGACCAAAGTCCAAAACTAAATGTTTTTGATAATACTTAACACAGCGCCTGGCACGTAAGAAATAAAAGAAGCGATGTTCATTTTTCTCAGTAGTATCACTGTGTTGTCGGTCTCGTCGTTCTCCGCGACGCCTGTGTTCTCGCGAGACAGCGCGCTTCCTCCGTCCCGCCCCGGTGACACTGCGCAGACTCTCCGCGTGCCCCTCGCCCCCGCTGCCCCTGGCACAGCATCGAAGCCAAGGCTTGCGCCCGCCCGCGCACCTCTCCCTAGCCCGGGTGCCCAACTGTCCATCGCTCCGATACAGTTTACTGAATGAATAATTCCCTAAGTGAAAAACATATACGTTAAAGAATTTACGGACCTGAAAACTTCTGGTTTCTTTAGCAATTCCTTAAAATGTGTTAAAGAATACACAAAAAGAATCAAAATGCATCGGTACATGTACCAAACTCCCACAGTGAAAATATTTTGTTTTGTTTTTTTAGTTCTGTGAGACAAAGTCTCGCTTTGTAGTGGAAATGGTTTTCTGCATTGGGAACATGTCATAAGAGAAAAACAGAATGTCTCTGTGAATAAGGATCTGTCATCTCCACTCTTTAAAAAGAAGACCTAGTGTCACTATCTCCAGTAACTTAGAAAGTATGTGGTTTATTGAATGCATTTTTCGCCAAACTACCAATAATCGCATAGTTTATTATGTCAACTATACTAACTTCCACAAGTCGGAGCTACCATCACAGTCACCTCGAAAAGCAATCGCTTCAGGGTATTGAAGACGCGTCACCTTCCCCACCTTCTAAAGAAGCCTCGGGGTTAGAGGCTCCCCTGAGGGTGTCGCTCTTTGGACCTCATTCCCACACTTCTCTATGGCGTCCCAGGAGCCGGGAGAGATTTGGGCCCCGGTCCTGGCAGCGCATCTGCTTCCCCCTCGTCCAGGACAGGTGGCTTCCCAGACAGGGCCTGGGCTTCCCTTCGCGCTGTCAGGCAGCAGCGGCGTCCCACAGCTGACAGCCACCGCCTCGCCGTCGCGCTGCGAGGCTCCTTTTCCTTCCCTCGATGCAACCGCGAGCTGCGAGCTGCTCGCCCGCTGTGGACGAGGCTGTTGCTGGTCGGGGACTCCGTTCGGCCTCAGCCCCAGCGCAACGCGCCTCCGTGCGTGGGCCGTGCGCCTCCGCTCTGCCGCGTCCCTCGTCTTAGACCAGACGCCCACACTTCCCTTAGGGAAACTCGGAAAGAAGCCCAGAGTTCCCTCGGACGTATGCGGAACCTAATTCTACCCTTCTCTTTCAATCTAGAGCTTTTCAGATTTGAGTGTGATTAACACTTACCGAGGACTATTAGTAAAATGATATTCATTTTTTTGTTAGGTCTGAGATTCTGCCTTGGTAACAAACTTCCAGGGAGGGTATTTCTTCTGGCCTAAGGAGCATGTTTTCAGTAGCGAGGCTTCTATCAGCACATACACATTGTGATCACAATTGACACTGAGAATGTGTACCAGTATATGACTCGACTTAACTCTTCCCGTTCTAATTTTTCCCATTCCCCTGCCCACCCCACAACCCCCCACCCCAAATATATGTAAGCTTTGTTTCCCTTTTTTGCATCACTTTTTTCCCCACATTATTTACCTCTACCTCCCCCCCCCCCTTGTCATACTTCTGGTCACCCAGGAAGTACAGCTGTAGCTGACATTGTTTTCCTGAACTTTCAATGATCTCACTGCCTGAAACATGGTTAGATCACTCCCGTAGTCACAAAACTTCTAGGGCTTAAACTTAAATGGAGTTAAAATGATGAAATGAAGAAAACCAAGCAAGTGACTTAGTTGTTAGTAAATGAATAGATTGATCAACAGATCAACAGTGATTCCTGCTTCTTTTCACTCTTGTTTTAAATATTTTGTGCTTGTCAGATCTTCTATTAAGGGAATATGCAGGAAGAAAGATGATTAATGCCATGTAATTTAATTTATTTTAATTTAACACCAATTGATGATTGAAGACGAACAGGCACAACCTTGCCCTCAAGGACTTTTCTTGGTGTGACCAGGAAGGAAAGAAGAAGATATGTTTGCAGATAATCCTAGAGCACAGAGACAGGATGTGCTGAGGGCCACTGGAGAGGCAAGGGAGAAAGAGTTTTAGAGTCTGGTTAATGTAACTGTGATGTATGTAATATCCTCAGTCACATCCGGAAGTTTACTAGCAATGACTCCTCTGGGTCCTGAATCAGAGCTCCTCAGTTTCAGTCCAAGGGCCACCCAGTGGGCTCTCTCTTTTTTTTTTTTTTTTTTTTTTTTTGCTTTTTTTGAGACAGGGTCACGCTTTTGTAGTTCAGGCTGGCCCTGAGCTCACTATGGTATCCAGGCAAGCCGCCGCAAACTCAGCAATCCTCCTGTCTCTGCCTCCCCAGTGCTGGGATTACAGGCGTGAGCCACCACGTCCAGCATTGTGGTATGCGGTGTTGATTGTTGGTGGGCATGAGTCTCCACACCCAGCATTATATGTGGTTACCGGGGATCGAACTCAGGACCTTGCGCTTGCGAGGCAGGCGCTGGAACCACTGAGCTAACCCTCCGGCCCCCAGTGGGCTCTCTTACTAAGCCTACCTGGTGACTGTGGAGCACAGAAGCTTGAGAACCACTGGTGTAGAATCTCCAAATGCCATCTGTAGCCAGGAAGTGGGAGCTGAGCACGTTCCTCTGTCCCACCTAGAGATCCTCGACAGCCGGCAAGGACCTGTGCTGGAACTCCTGCGCCTTCTCAGGTCCCAGAGGTGGTAACGGTTCGCAGGAAACAGCACCAAACTAGTCCAATCACAGGTTATTTGAGGAATCAAAGAGACCTAAATTTCTACATTTCAACCTATGTAAAACCTTCATCTTCTCACTGAGTAAAAGGTCAGGATTATATAAAAGTTACATAGTCATTACCATTATAGGCACTCCCATCTCTGCACAGAAAAAAAGTACCATAACATAGAAATTCCTGAGAACAGAGAACATGGCTGGTTTTGAAAAGAAAAGAACAGGCAAAGTTATAGAAAGAACAATGAAAAAAATGCAGCTACCTTGGAAAAGATGAATGGCAATGTAAAGATCAACCAGTCAAGGTCATGTGAAGGAAACCATTCCACCACCTGGAGTGGAAGAGGACATTTTTTTTTTTTTAAAGCAGTACTACCAGGTTTAAGAACAGATCGACCAAAAGGTGAATGACACAGAGGGAGAAGGCAAGAACCTGTAATCGACCTGCTCCTGCCTTGGCACAAACCAGTGGGATGTGGTTCTGCTTGTCAGTATTTAGGCGGCTTTTGTGCAGGGATTCAGTACACGCCTTCGCTTCCTGAGGTGTAATTCTGAAACAATGAGTAATATCTCAGCAGTCCTATTAAAGGTAGAGAATAAGGCAATTAAGGAAGTACAGGTTATTCGTGGGAGACAGTTCACGAAAGCAAAATGTGTTAGGATTCATTCACAAAATCATCATTTATCTCTTGTTTTATGTCCAGTCAAGATTCTCTGAGATCCCCGAGCTGGGGGCACTGGAAGTGTTCTTGTCAGAATTCAGATGGTCATAAAATCTGGCAGTAAAAGGCTGATTACCAGACACACTTGTGAAACGTCCCACTGTAAACAGGCACATTGGAGAGAATTAGTGAGAGCAAATCTTCGTATTTTACTGTTCATCCAAGCTAGAGGGAGCCATATCATGTTAAGCAGTCCCCAAGTACATTTATGAAGTCACCCCAGGCCTCCATTAAAATAGTTTTGGTTGTTGTTTCAAACAATGACTTCTTAAGAAATAAGTGATTTCTCTTACTCCTGCTTAGCACATTCCCAAAGCTCAAGCTCCCGTGCAAGCAGCAAAAATCAAATTGGATTACTACTCGTTTTTCTTCCTTAAAAGGAGAAAAGTTATACACAAATACAACTACCTCCAAGTACTGGCCGTGAAAAAAAGAATGAGTGATGACAAATCAAGAACATGAAACAACTTTAATTACATCTACTGAGACCAATTGGGCTTCAGACAAGTAGGCATATTTATTGGCCATGTAAAGGTTGTCATGTTTAGAATGCATGTCACAGTTTCTCACACACACAAGACTATGAGCAAAATGACCAAAAAACACCTGAGAAGTCTACCTGGCAAAAGCCTATGGGCCTTGAGGGCTGGGGTTTACTGGGACTGTGAAATCTGAATCCCAGCACAAATCCAAAGCATCAGCGGGGATAGTGGCCACATCTTTCTTTAGAAGGGTAGTCCTAATGTAACGCGCTTCCGAGCCAGGCCACCACACTTCCCCTATTCGCTCATGCCTCACACACTTACATACCCATGGTAACAAACTTCAAAACCAGCTCTCACATCAGACCCTCGCTTCAGTGTCTCTCCAGACGCCAGCACGCACAGCCGCAGAATTTCATACGTGCTCTGACAACTCCCTGAGGGGCCTTGAGCAGGCTCTGTCGGTCCCCTGCCTCTAGCGCAACCCTGGGTGTGGCCTTTTCTCCGACTCTTCTACTTCCAGAAGGGCCTGGGAAATCATTTCAGATCAGGTTGGCTTTCTCGATCTTTTTTTTTTTCTTCCTTTTTTTCCATTAAGAGAATATGTTTATGTTGTTAAAGTAGAAAATAGCCCTGATTGATGAGACATTCCTTCCTTAAAGACATGAGAAAATACTAGAACACAATAGTTAAAAGGCACTGTTTGGTCAAATATAAGAACTCCCATAAAGTCCCAAAAATCTATCAGATAAATGAATCTTCTCCACCATTTGTTGGAAGAATCAATATAAATCAGTATGTTCAGAAGTACATTTTTCTCAAAGGACTTGGCCTTTGAGTAATTGGGAAAACATGTTCTCCTAAAAGGCCAAAAACATTGAGTAGAGGGAGATCTGCCCCTAGAGTGATGTATAACAATCGCAAATGGGACTGTTTTCAAGCTATTACCCTCTCCAGTTTTTCAGAAACATGCCCCTAAGTGAGGTTGTACAGCAGTGCCTTCATGAATCAAATCTGAAAATTTTTTTTCTGGTATCTCTCTCCAGAGAGGATGATACACATCTTTCAAATGTACTGTGATTTTCTCTGAATCTAAATTTTTGAAAGTGGTCTGAGAAAATGAGGTGGACGTTAGCGGCAGACGTCAGTATGGTAGCATGGAGAACACACTGTGTGTTGTGAGTCAGAACACTTGAGATGCAGCCAGGTGATCTTTGAAAAATACTATGTACATGTGAGCCTCACTGATCTTATCCATCAAAGGGCTGTGTAATCCACCTTCCAGGACCGTAGTGCAGACGAATACAGATTGCACTTTTCAGGACACTGTAACAATGTAAATTGCAAGACAAAAGGTAGTTGTGCATATAAGTGGATGGATCAACTCCTGTGTATTGGTGATAAATAGAAGCAACCTAGCCCTCTTTTCCTAGGCCAAAGTATTGAGACAACATATAAGGATTTATTAGAATAAATCTATAATGATCAGAAGACTTCACCCTGCCTATGTGTGTAAATTATGAGCTCATGTGACAGTAGCTTGATCCTGGGATCACCAATCATAACCTGCAGCCCAAATTAATCATTGGATTAATGTACAAGTTACCAAAAAAAGGAGCTCAGAGGGAAATGGTTATGAGTTAGCCTTGCCCTAGACCCCTGACAGAAAGGAATCTAATAAATGGCAAAACAGCATTTTCCTACTGGTGAGTAAAATCATAAAGGGAGATACATGTATACAAAGTTAAGATGCAGAGATATAAAGATATATTTTGATAAAACAGCAAATTTTTATATGAAATGTAATAAATTAATTAAAATGTATAATCAAAATCAATACTTTGAAATAATATGAACATGAGAGAAGAAATTAAAAATATTACTATCAGATAATTTATAAACTTTTTCATTCTTTTTTTTCTTTTTTTTTGAGACAGGGTCTCGCTTTGTAGTTCAGGCTGGCCCTGAGCTCACTATGTAGCCCAGGCAAGCCTCAAACTCAGCAATCCTCCTGTCTCTGCCTCCCGAGTGCTGGGATTACAGGCGTGAGCCACCACGGCCGGCACTGTGGTATGTGGTATGTGGTATGTGGTATGTGGTATGGATTGCTGGTGGGCATGAGTCTCCACGCCCAGCATTGTATGTGGTTACCAGGGATGGAACTCAGGACCTTGCACTTGCGAGGCAGGCACCGGAACCACTGAGCTAACCCTCCGGCCCAACTTTTTCATTCTTAATCTTAATTAAGAAAGATATTATTGTTTCAGTTTTCCAGATGAGGCAACTGAGAAAGTGACCAGGATCAAGTGGAGGGCAGAAAGAGGATTCCTAGACAGGACTGTCTCTGAGACAGGTCCAATACTACAAACAGCACCGTTAACATAAACACCACAAATATCTTCATCACTGAACCAAGTTTAGTAACCAATCAGACTAAGCTCTTAGCAAGCTAAGACAATAGATAACATGAACTCCATCTAGATTTAGAGAAATTTTTACAGAAATGATGGTATTTAAGCACAGGTTTAGAGAAAATAATCATCTGACTGGTTGGCAGGCTAAGTATTCAGCAAGACAAAAAAAGTTCTTTGATTCATGATCTGAGGAATCTTTCCCATGCTTCAGAATCAGTGAGCCTGGGACAAATGCTTGGAAAAAGCAAGCGTGTGTCTGGGCTGCCTTCCCCAGACAATCAGCCTAGCAAGCTCTTCCCACAGAAGCAGGACGTCACCCACAGGTCATTCTGAGCCAGGACCCAGGTGACAGAGCCTGAGCGTGTGACAAGAGGAAGCCTGGGAGGAGACTTCAGCTCTGCCGCTCCACGCTCTCTACCCACAGAAATGTAAGACAGGCGTCTTCTACTCTACCGAAGCCACACACAGACTGGGCCACAGAGGACCAAGAGCCATGTCTCTCATCTCTCCAGATCATGGCCCATGATGTTCTCGGAGTCATCACAGCCAGGCCTCCATGTCTAGAGAAGGTCCCTTCCAGGGAATGGACGGTGCTGCCTGCAGGGCTTTTGTGTTAATGGTCAGACTGTTGTTCAGTGTTTCATGCTGTAAGAAATATGCATTCATTCTATGAAAGTATGTCCACAGGAGGAGAAAGTTCTGTTCATGGCACACAGCAGACCTGAAATCAACTGTGAAAGCATCTAAGTATGTCTGTAATTTTTGGACTTCTCCCCCACCACCCAAATGTTTTCGATTTTCTAATGTTTCTAAGCACATAAGAACATTTTAGGGTATTCTGTTATTCCATATGAAGATCAGTTGCTCACTGTGATGATGACTGCAGTATCATTTAACATTAAAACCAGCAAGTTATTCCCAAGTAAGTTTGAAATTCAAAATTTTTCTTAGGAGACTATTGAAACTACATGTTTGGAATTCATCTCTTTCTTTCCTCTGCTCTTTCCTTTCAGTTATTTATTTCATAAAATAATTACAAAAAAAAACTTGAGACTTGAAGGGCAAGAAGTCAAAATTCTATACAAATAAGCTTGAAAAACTTGACCGTGTGATCCTGAACATGTTAATTAAATTCCCAGGGTGAAATTTTCTCCATCTGTCAAGTGTGAATAATATACCTACGCCTTATACTGAGAGTTCTTACATGAATAAAATAAGATAATGCTCCTGAACACGAATTTCTTAAACAGTGAAAGGTCAAAGAAATGTCAAACATAACACTTATGCAGAAAACACAAATTATTTAAACAAAAGGTGTAGCAAAAGGGAGTATATGTTAAAAGACAATGAGAAACAGTAAAGTTTACTATGAAACATGGTGTTTACCTCTTCTCTCTGCAGAAAACTTTAATTAAAGGACAATAGAGAAATTTGACAGGGTATTCCAAGAAGGATAAAAAAGAAATAATGAAGAACTTTCAAGAGGATCATTAGAAGCTGAAAAGCACAAGATTAGAACTAGAGTTTAAAAAGTAAATAAAATGTTAAATAAAACACACACGGAGGGAATCACCACTGTGAATAGCCAGCTCACCATTTGACATCAATACATATAAAATGTGGAGAATTCAGTCCACAAGGAAAGTCTGGGTAAGGCGTGAACCTGGATTCAGTATAATTCAGGGCTGAAAAACCTGAAAACTAAACACTGAGGCCATGGCTCACTCCACACTCTATCTAGATAAGATTCCCTTCCATGTGTAGGAAATGGCCCCATAGAAAATAACCCTAAAAATGAAATTTAAGGTTGATTCCTCCAACAAAATATATTTTCCTCTCCACAATGCAACACGGTAAAGCTACAAAGATCATAAAGTACATGGATATACACAGGACTTGAAAGGTGTATTTTTGTTTCACCTTCATAAAAAATAAAAGTCAAAAATGTTTAAGGACTCTCTTAAAATTAAGCTGGACTATGACAACCACACTGTAGAAAGTAAAGACAACCATAATTAAAAACTGGCAGATAAATTAAGCTTTAACTAAATAATAAAATGTCCGAGAAAAAAACAAAATGTTAAGGAAGAAATTATTGGAAAGAAAAGTTCAAATATTTTTGGGGGGTTTAAAGAACAAAAGTCAAGGGCAGGGGATGAAGCTCAGTTGGCAGTACACCACACAAGTTCAAGGTCATGAGTTCAGTTCCTGATACCTCCCCCCCCATAGATATAGTAACAGTATTTCAGAAAATTAGAAATAAGTACAAAATCCTGAAAGATTTT
>PVIC010019326.1:0-30662 GCA_004025085.1 Thryonomys swinderianus | reverse complement strand
CAGGAGATCAATGTATCTTTTATCACAATACATTTTAAAATTTAAACTCACTATATTTTTGAGTACCCTTTTTAGCCAAGTGTTATTGCAAGTAATATCCAATAGAAACACTGTGATGTCATCTCATCTGTCTTATTCAAATGTTTGGCACTTTCACAAAGATAAAATGACCATGAGTGTTAAATATTTCGAGTCAATTCAGACATCAAGGCGGCCGTGACAGTATAGCTAAAGGCATTCCCAAGGGAAGGCTCTCAGAATTGTTTTGGAGAATGACAAGAATGGATGTGTTTTTAAAGCAGGGGAGGATTTTTTTTTTTCTTGGAAGAGGACACACATATTTTATTAGGCTGGTCCTGACACCCGCCTGCAGGGAGGGGCCGCCAGGGGGTTCCGGGCTGGGGCACCAGTGCGCCGCAGGACATCCGCTGGGTCTATGCGCGCTCGCAGAGGACCCCCACGACACCGGGCTCCACGGGGACTGGGTCCGGACAGCACAGGGCTGCCGAGGCCAGCGCTTCGTCCAGCAGCAGGTGCACGAGCTCCTCGTCGGCTACAAAGCGCCGCAGCTAGAGCTGCAGGAAGTGGCAGTCCACTCACACCTGCAGCAGCCCAGAAACGCCCAAAGGTGCGCCGCCGCTCGCTCTCCAGCAGGGTCTTCAGGCTGATCTCAACGATGCCGGTCAGCACCGATACCCTGTCGAACTCCACAGGGCTGAACACATCAATGCCTTCAGAGAACAGCTTCTGGGTATTGCTCAAAAGGTTGGTGTCCATGGGGGCGCTGGGCGTGTAGCTGGGTGCGTAGCGGCCCTGCCGCCGGGAGCTACTGTACACGGAGAAGGTCCTCCTGCTGGCGTCGCTGCTCTGGGCCTTGCGAACACCCTCTTCCTGCAGGAGTCCCACCTGCACAGCGATCGCTGTGGTGTCCTGCACCCCCCGCTTCGTGACAGAACGCACATCGCGGGGCTCAAGGGCACTGAGCCAGTCCCGTGTCTCCACGCTCTTGCGGAGCATCTGTGACACGACCAGGCCCTGCACTTTCGCGCGGAGCGTGAGCAGCCGGCGTTCCGTCTCCCTGGCTTCCGCACACAGCGTTCTCACAGGTGTCGCCGGAGGTTGGTCCTGCACTAGAGACTGCTCATCAGTGAGGGTGAAGGAGGATAAGGGAAATGGTGGCTGTCTCGTAGTGCGGGCAGAGGCGAGAGAGGAGTGGAGCAGGAGCAGGAGCAGGAGCAGGACAGGTGGTGCGTCTCCCCCCTTCTCCAGGGGAGGATATTTTAAGGAGAGTTCATAACAATTTGTCTTTTGCTATAACTTTTTTTTTTTTTTTTTGAGACAGGGTCTCGCTTTGTAGTTCAGGCTGGCCCTGAGCTCACTATGTAGCCCAGGCAAGCCTCAAACTCAGCAATCCTCCTGCCTCTGTCTCCCGAGTGCTGGGATGACAGGTGTGAGCCATCGTGCCCGGCTATAATAACTTTTTAAATGTAAATGTTCAATGCATATTTTGAAGGGGAAAAATGAGAATTAAATTGTGTCAGATACTGGTACAAATTCTCAATGTGGAGTGTAATTGTGATATGTGTATATATATAGTACCAATAAAATGAACCAATAAAAAAATTGGCAATTCTGTGAGGTGCTATAAAGAAGGTTGCTATAGCTCTGGATGCCAGTTATATGAATACTACCCTAAAAATATTTACTCATGTTTTCTGTGCTGTAATACTCATAGTATGGTATAGATCTCGAAACGTACTGATACTGTATAGGAAATGGGGTGTGGCAAAGCTGGCTGGGGAAATAAGCAGGATTTGTTAATTATATGACCCCAGGCCAGCACCAACCAATCCTAGGACCCTGTGTATAGAACGTTTTCTAGGTTCCCAGTGCCAATGTCCTTATAGCAACTCACACAGGGATAGCTTCCAATCGTAAACAGCCCACAGCTAATCCAATCACTTTGGAGCACGTCACCATGAGCCCACCTATCCCGTCGTGACTTGCTCCCTTTTCCCCTCCAATCCTCTACAAAAGCCAAAACCCTACATGCTATAAGGAAGCAGCTTCCTCCCTTGACCAAGAATCTGTATTTTGAGTCTTGCATCCCGCTCCTGCCAGCATGACCCCATGGGACAAAACAACCAAGACAACCCCCGCGATACATGGACAACATATTAGGACACAGACACCAAGATGAGCCCTCTATCATGGTTCCTCATAGTAGGCCACTCTGCATGTAGCTATTTTTGCTTTTATCCTTTCCTCTTTGCTCAGCCCAAGTTCCCTCTGCAGAGCTAATTTCCCCTTACTCTTTTTTGCCTCACTTTTCAAATAAATTTATGCCACCATTTTTGGCTTGTTTTGTCCAATTCTTGGTTCAAGGCAAGAAAGAACCTGAAGTAAGTTTAATTGGTGTGGCATTTCTAAAGGAACTACTCAACAACAGTACTGAAACAGAAAAGTGCAGTGAATACAGATGAATATTGCTAGCAAAAAAATACAAAATTTGAATTAATGGGAGAAGTATTGATTTCAATAGCAAGACTTAAAGCAAGACGATAGAGCATTTTCTTTCATCATTAAATAAAGCAATGAACTTACATGAAGCCATAGTGTCCCTATGTCTAATTTTAGCATGTTTTGAATAGACATAACAATTTGACTATTAATTAGTGCAAAATAAAAAAAAACTTTCTATGTTGAAGGCAATTAATTCTCAGTGTGCTTTAATGTTTTACCTTAAGAAAGATAATTTAAATATTATTTAGGGCATTCCAGTTAAAACTATATTGGGCAGGGCTGGAGATTTAGCTCAGTGGTTCCAGCGCCTGCCTCGCAAGTGCAGGGTCTTGAGTTCGATCCCCAGTAGCCACATACAATGCTGGGCATGGTGACTCACACCCACCAGCAATCAATACCACACCCCACAGTGCCGGGCGTGGTGGCTCACGCCTGTCATCCCAGCACTTGGGAGGCAGAGGCAGGAGGATTGCTGAGTTCAAGGTTTGCCTGGGCTACATAGTGAGCTCAGGCCAGCCTGAACTACAAAGCAAGACCCTGTCTCAAACAAACAAACAAACAAACAAACAAACAAACAAACAAAAAACTATACTGGGCATCATTTTGTATTATTTTCATCTTTATTGTTTAGAAAAATTATCAGATGGAGGGGTTTTTGTTATTGAAATAATATATCATAATACATTAGTCTCATGATAATAAAACATAATTTATTATTATATCACTTTTATAGAAACCTCCTGACAACTTTAGTGTAATATCACAAACAATTATTCATTGATTATTATGTCAGCTTATTATTTAACAACATATGACATATTATGAAAAGCATAGATAACTCATGACCCAGGAAATTACTGGAATCCTCAGGAATTGTGATTTCTTGTTTCTGAATCCTGAGGATGAGTATCAGTTGGGAATTTCATGCAAGATGGAGAGAAACAATGGCAAGGAGGAAGAAGGCACCACCACCACGGGAGGCAGAGTCCTGCACTAGCTGGTGGGAGCACCACGGGCATGCCAGTGGCTGAGCTCTTTCCTAGGCCCTTGGGGCCCGTCTACAGCTCCTGCAGGGGGAACCCTGTTCTTTTTATTACCTCAGGTCCCCATACTATAAATGGCTGGAAGTCCTCTTGTTATGTCAGAAAGACCCAGCAGGCACTGAAATTCAGAGTTAGACTATTAATCATAGTGTGCTGGAAGGATATTAATATTTATTTTCAAGTAGGTATAAACAATGAACAACTAGTGATTTTATTTCCCCTACTGACTGAAGAGCTTGATTTACATTGAAACATGGCATAATCCTGGGGTATACGACCTCACAAACCTGTGCTACCTCAGAAGCACTTGCCTACCTGGGAAGTACAAGGTACTGAGTGCATTGAACAAAAAACAGTATTATTTTTCATTGCTACACAATTTATTGCTGGGACATACCTTATCTCCCACAGTATATTATATACAAGGTGTCAGTAAATTTTTTTTTTCCTGGTACTGGGGATTGAACCTTGCACCTGCCAGACAGGCACAGTGCCACTGAGCTAGAGCCCCAGCCCTTGTCAACTTTTTGTAAAGGGCCAGATAGTAAATATTTTAGGTTTTGTGGGTTAAGAGTTTCAGTCAAAACTCAGCCTTTGTAGTACAAAGTAACCATAGATAATTTATAAATGAATGAATATGGTTCTGTTCCAATGAATATTTATGGAAACTGAAATTAAATTGTATACACATTTTATGTATTTCCAAAATGTTCTTGCTCCCTCAAATTTTTTCTGCTACTTAAAAATGCAAAAAGTACATTTGTGAGCCACACAAAAACAGATAGTGGGTTGTATTTGACCCATAGGCCATCGTTTGTCTACCAGTACTATCATTAGAGTCCTATGTACTATTAATACCTTCAAAATGAATGTCTGTCCACTTGTACTAGTAAAGAATGAACACTACAGGTAGTTGTGGTGGTATATGCAATCTAGAGGAGGCTGAGGCAGGAGGAACACTGTGAGTTTGAGACAAGCCTAGGCTACATATTGAGTTCAAGTCCAGCCTGAACAACATAGCAAGACCCTATATTAAAAAAAAAAAAAGAATGACCATACAGCACAGTTTTCAGGATTACTGAACAGTAATCCAATTTCTTTCCTTTTTTAGACCTATGGTCTCCCCATATAGCTTAGGTTGTCCTTGGATTCACTATGTATCTCAGGCTGGTCTTGAGCTTGAAGTGACCCTCCACCCCCACCTCTGCTTCACCCTCCACAGTGCTGAGATTACAGACAGTTGCCACCATACCAGATAGAAATCCAGTTTCACAGGTAAACTTCAAGAGCTTTGACCTGTTTATATATTTCAACACTATGGGTATCAGAATGATAGGGAGATAATAACTAGCCTTCATTTGAGTCAAAGTAGTTGAGCTAATCATATACTGAAGTAAAATTGGATTAATAATGGTTCTCTCTCATCCTCAAAGAAGATTTTATATCATATGAAAAGGAAAATTGCTACATAAATACTGAATTTAATAAGGCATGGGGACCTGGCTTTAATCAAACCCAATGAGGGCTATCTCGATTCACACAAAAGAGACTCTGGGGTGATCACTGACTTTAACAGATGATGTCTGCTTGTCTCCCCTCATTCCACAAACTCAGTAAGTGCATTTAAAAATATAATTTGGTTTACACATGGCTTTCCTACAATTTATCTCATAAAATGAAGAACTGTAAAAAGATACAGAAATATGTATAAAAATTTCACCCACCCACTCTCCATCTCGCATACTGAAAAGCACAAAATGAAGTCAAAAGGGCATAGTCTGGTTCACACTTTTGAACGCTCAGCGGAGCCGTGAAAAGTCTTTTGCAAAGACTTTTCTGTACGCCTCAAAGATGCCATTGGTGTGAATGCAGCAGAACTTACTTGTAGATCAATTTTTACATTTAGAAAATTCCAGAATACTAGAAAATAACCCTTTCTTCTCATCACTTGCTACATCTGCCTTCTTATCCAGCCCTTTCCTGTTCACCATACTGTGCTGTAGCCACCACTGGACTTAAAGCCTTTCCATTTAAGGCTTAAAGTACAGACCAGGAATGACCTATAAGTCGGGGATGATCTGCTTGCTTTGGCTCTGGAAGCAAAGTTAGCTGCAACTTCTTGACCCCAGATGTGGGAGTTGGCTGGAATCGAGGTCCTTTTTCACTGGTAGTGACCTGTGCTTTATGTGTTTTTGTTTGTTTGTTGTTTGTTTTTAACATGAACGGGAAAGTGGAAACTCCTCCACCAACCACATGTGTGGATAGAGTGGTCTGATGTGGCTTGGGTTTTGTCCATTTGGGTCTAAACGGCCAGTAGATGTGACTTGGTGGTTCTGGAGTCAAACTTTCCCACTTACCTCAAAGGTCCATGATGCTGGTGGTGGTGCAGAAACTCTTGAGATTTATAAGTCTCCCCAATATACAAATTGGAAATATTTCCAGTGAGTCATCTTGAATTTGCTTTGTTGAGTCTGGCCTTTTCAATTCTCCTCATGTCTGGTTTGGCTATAATCAGATTATGCTAACATAGAACTGACATAGTCTCAAGTGAGATATTAATTTAGTTTCTAAGGGAAAAATTAAATTTTAAAACTACAGATTTCCATCATTTCCCACAAAGCACTTCATCTGGCAGTAAGGTTTACCCTCATTAATGTCCTTACTGGTAACTGTTTTACAGACATGGAAGGTGCCGTAGGCAAATGAAATGATTTTTCTAAAAGTTATCAGGGCATCTTACATTTTTTTTTTTTTTTGAGACAGGGTCTCGCTTTGTAGTTCAGGCTGGCCCTGAGCTCACTATGTAGCCCAGGCAAGCCTGGAACTTAGCAATCCTCCTGCCTCTGCCTCCTGAGTGCTGGGATGACAGGTGTGAGCCACCACGCCCAGCACTGTGGTATATGGCATTGATTGCTGGTGGGTGTGAGTCTCCACGCCCAGCATTGTATGTGGTTTCCGGGGATCGAACTCAATACCTTGCGCTTGCGAGGCAGGTGCCGGAACCACTGAGCTAACCCACCGGCTCCATCTTACAATTTTTGAATTCGAAATTTTTATCATTCTGAATTTCTCTGCATTTTAGATTTTTTAAAAAATCAGCTTAAAATTTTATTCAGTTAAATAGAATTTTCTTAAGGTTGAGTCAGATGTACTTGAATATTATAGAACATTCCAGAAAACAGTTACAGATAGCAGTTTTTTCCTCTTCAAATTTCTATATTAAATTTTGTTTTGTTTTGTTTTGTTTTTTAGGTTTTCAAAACAGGGTCCTGCTTTGTAGTTCAGGCTGTCTCTGAACTAACTATGTAGCATATACTTGCCTCAAAAGCATGGCAATCCTCCTGCTTCTGACTCCCAAGTTCTGGGATTACAGGCGTGAGCCACCATGCCCAGCTGAATTTTCATTTTAACCTTAAAACATAAAGTGGCCTCTTCAATACACTTTCTCCAGTTAGAGTTTGACTTTTTGGTTCTTATTTTCTATTCCAAATGACATTTCAAATCGGTTTGGAAAAGTTCACCATTACATCAACTGTTCCACAGCTCTTTTCATTTTCCAGATGAAGTTTCTCTTATTGCGTGGGTTATGAAATACATTTTTGAAAGTCAATTCTTTTTATATTCAGGACAGCCCACTGAAACATATAGTCTCTGTGTGCCATAAAAAATGATGTACATAGTAATATTTTCTTTTAGTGAGCACTTTTGTATGTTTCTGTAATGATCATAAGACTAGGCTCTCATTTTTTAAATTTGTGAGTTAGCACCAGTATTAACAACCTACATATATCTCCATACTATGAGTGTGGAGATATACTATCATAGATTTACTATTGAGACCTTTAATAGATCAAGAATTAGAAAAGGTTATGATAGTATATATTGAAGACATTTGCCTGTATAATTCATCCCACTTTAACCTCACTCTGTAGCCCAGGCTAGCCTTAAACTCCAAACCCTCCTGCCTCAGCCTCCCCAGTGCTGCTGAGGTAGGAGGCTAGGGAAGGGCAAAGTAGTTGAACTATAAAAAGCCTGTCAGTCATAGAGACCCAGCACGTAAGTGAAAAACACAGAATCCAGAATGATTGTGCATCTGACATCAGGCCAAGTGAGTTTCAGTTCCAAAATGCCTTCCTTATATGCATGAAGGAGAAGCAATCTAGGAAAATGAGATACAAAGAACCCCACCATTTTCCAGGTGGCTTCTATGAGCATCTTCATTGACTGCTCTCATTCTGTGGTGCATACTTCTTTTCCATCACCAGTCAATACAAACTCTTGTTACATTTTCCAAGTGTCTTATTCAATTCTTTGTTCAAGACACCAAGAAACTAGAAAGAATCTTTATGGGACTCAAAACTTGGCAATACTGGGACTACAGGTGTGTGCCACCAGGTGAGTTTTACAAATTCTTAGGAAAAGAAAGAAAATTGTTGTTAGTAGAAATGGCAAAAAAGGCTGAATGAAAAACAACCTTGAATCTGAAAGTGATTATCAATTAAAAGACGAAAACCAAAGAAAAAGAGGCTATAGTTTGTTCTAAGACCAAAACTGTAAGTTTTGATTACAATATAGTTTTCTAAAAAGCATGGAAAATACTGGTTCACTGAGGTAGCTTCAGAGTGAGGCAGCTAGACGGGACCAAGGGCCAAGATAGAATTAGAAAGTAGCTCACACAAAGAGGAGTTTATATATAGACAGCAAGCTAGGTCTTCGGGCTGGGAATACACATTCCCACCCCATTCCAGACCCCTCCTGCAAACCCAGAGCCATGTTTCTTATTTCCAATAAACTCTTTTAACTTCTTTCTTTGGTTTGCAACTTCATTCTTGGATGTTTATAGAACCACAAGACTAGTACATATAGTATCAAAAGTAGACCAGACAGCTATTATAGTATTCAGCCTTTCTCTAAATAAGTAGGAATTTCTTGAACAGCTACTATGACAAAGGAATTCTGCCCTCTAGAAATATAAGTCAGACCCTTGTCTACTTGGGCCTTATTTAATGGTGAGACAGTATCTTAGTTATTTTTCTTGTTGCTGAAATAAAATATCTGACATCTGAAATTAAAGAAGGATTATTGTAGGTCACAGTTTGTAGAGGTTTGAGTTCACAGTTGGTTGGCTTCAAAGCATGGTGGCATGGCAGAAGAGCACTGCAGAGGAGAAACAGTTCATGGCAGGAAGAAGACAGAAAGACAGCAAAGCAGCAAAATAGCAAGGTGAGATATTGCAGATAGCTGATTTAATTAAATGTATATGTATCAATCACCTGGATAAGGGACTAAAACCTCTCTACTCCATTCCTTCCTGGAAAATCTTTGTTCCATGCATCTGGCTGTGTGACTTGCTTTCACATTTGAGCTCCATTTAATCAATATAACCTAAACAACTATACGTATTCTAATCTTATTGGTTAAATATAGTTTTGTCCCACTACGTGATTTTCCATCAACTCAATATTACCAAAGCAACTATATTTGTAATCTTATTAATTGACTGTAGTTTTGTCCCATCTTGTACCTGCATCACCTTTGTGGCTTTGCTTAGTAAAATACCTTTGAGAAGTAAAGTGGGGTTGGCAGACTACACACTTTCCAGGCTGCTTTCTATCTCTGTTAGATGGAAGCTATCTTTCCCTGAATAAATTCTTCCTACTTTTAACCTCTATTGTTCCTAGAATTCATTCTTCGATTATAGAGAACATAAACTCGCCACTCCTGACATCTAACATGCTAGGAGTTATATTTCCTTTATATTATTTGGAGGTCCACAGATCGTACACCCTATATGTGACGAGCCACGAGCAAAAGGAGCAGCCCACTTTCTGTCCCTTGCAGTCTATACAGGCTGCCCGGCTTTAGAGCAGATATCATTCACACCTTTAATCCTAGCATTACACCACTGATGTAGGGATGATAGAAGGAACTCTACAGAGACAGGGAACTGGAATGTGGGTTGCTGCAGCCTCTACTTACAGAGGAGGTTTTACAGAGCAACATCACAAACTGCGTATGAAATCATGAAGTGAGTATAAGGTGGGACAAAACTGACCAACTAATAGAGTACAAATCTATTATAACTCTTGGGTGACATTGACACAGTGGGGAAGCAAGTCA
Source organism: Thryonomys swinderianus (assembly GCA_004025085.1). Classification (NCBI taxonomy): domain Eukaryota; kingdom Metazoa; phylum Chordata; class Mammalia; order Rodentia; family Thryonomyidae; genus Thryonomys; species Thryonomys swinderianus. The sequence goes on along the minus strand of PVIC010019326.1, from coordinate 20,976 downwards.
CATAAAGAACAAAGACCTTTCCTGGAAGGGATGGATCAGGTGATCTTGGTCCCCTACTCAGGGGATGGATGCCTATTTAGAATATCAATCATTATTGTGTACCCTTGGGGAAGCAGGTATAGTCTTTTCATCTTTGTCTTGAGGTCTGTGCTTTAACAAATGAGAATGCGCCTCCACCCACTACATGTGTTCTTATCTTTGGCACTGAATTCTCAAGGGCCAGGCCTGTCTGATTGCCTATAATATTTCTAAGTATCTTAGATGTCCAGAATATCATGCATCAAGCCCAGCATCATATTGTTTATGCCAGCATCACACACTCTAGATCCAACTACCTGTGAAAAGCTCAGTCTGTGTCTGTGTGAGGTTTGGGAGACATAGCATGGCCCACAACAAGCAGGAAGGCAGGGTGTGGCTAAGCCCTGGTGGGAAAGTAGGGATGATCTATCAATTCCAGGACACACCTGCAGAACAGTTCTCAGAGCCCTGCTTGTGTCTTCTCCGGAGAACCTGAGCAGGTTTTAGACAGGATGCCCCAAGAGACAAGGGTCTCTTCATGGTACCCCACCCTATCCTGAATTGTGTCTTTTTTTCCCTCCCTTTTCCTACTTTTACTTGGCTTAACCTCACTCTGTAAAGCCTGTATTTTTTTTTCTGTCTTTAATCCCAAATTCACTCTGCAGGGCCTATTTCCTATTTTTAATAAATGTAAAACTTTGCCACTGGTGATGCTTATTTTGTTGTCCTTTTTCAGTATGTAAAGAATGTAGAAGTCACCGCTAGAAGGAGACTCCAGAGCCCCCAAGCCTGGTAACAGTGGGAGAAGCTTGTTATGTGTAAGAACAAAGCATGTTGCACCACTTACAGTGAAGGGCTCACTGCTCAGTTCAAAGTTTCACAGGGGCTAGCAGTGCAGCTAGCTCAGTGGCAAAGTGTCTGCCAGGGTGTATGAGGCCCTGGGTTTGGTCCTTATCATCAAAAAATAAAATTCCAAGGGTTTTAGAAATATATTAGCAAACATATATTGAATCTTCACTGAAACTGCTTTAGGTATGGTATGAAATGGCTTAGTTTTCAAATCCCAGTGGTTAAGTATAAGATGTTTTGTTAAGAGTCAGATGTTCAAAGAGCTATCCCTTGGAATGAGTAAACTGTCCAGACATTTTAAGGTAAATTTGACAAGAGAGATGTGTGAGGTGTGTGACAGTAAGAGTGTGGATTAGAAGATGCAAAAACAACCCCGGATACACTAAGCCGCCTTATCTTTGACAAAGGAGCCAAACATCCTCAATGGAGGAAAGACAGCCTCTTCAACAAATGGTGCTGGATAAACTGGGCTTCAACCTGCCAAAAGCTAACGCTAGACCTATCTCTTTCACCATGCACAAAACTAAACTCACAGTGGATATGAGACTTAAACATTAAAACAGAAACAATAAGCCTGCTGGAAAACAGATTAGGTAAAACTCTTGGAGACATTGGCTTAGGCAGAGACTTTATGAATAAAACCTCTATACCACAAGAACTAGCAGAAAAAATCAACAAAAGGGATCTCATCCTACTGAAAAGCTTTTGCTCGGCAAAAGAAGTCACTGGCACTGGTAAAGACAACCAACAACATGGGAAAATATCTTTACTAGCAGTTTATCAAAGGGCTATTATCTACAATATATAAACAACTTAAACAGATCAGCCTCCCCAAGTTTAAAGACCCAATTCAAAAATGGGCATCTGAAATGAACAGGCACTTCTCAGAGGCAGAAGTCAAAGCAGCTAAGAAACATATGAAGAAATGTTCAACATCACTGGTCATTCGAGAGATACAAATGAAAACAACACTGAGATTTCATCTCACTCCACAAAGAATGGCCGCTATCACAAAATCAACCAACAATAAATGCTGGCGAGGCTGTGGGGAGAAAGGAACTCTTCTCCACTGTTGGTGGGATTGTAGACTTGTGCAACCATTGTGAAGATATGTGTGGAGATTTCTCAGAAAACTAGGACTAGGGGTCCCATTTGACCCTGCTATCCCCCTGCTAGGAATACACCCAAAAGAATTTAAAAAATCACATTGCAAAGACAGATGTACACCCTTGTTCATAGCAACTAAGTTTGTGATAGCTCAGTCTTGGAAACAACCCAAATGCCCATCAACTGGAGAGTGGATAAAGAAGATGTGGTTTTTTTAATAAAATGGAGTACTACTCTGCCATAAAGAATGACAAGATTGATTCATTTACGTGCAAATGGATACCCCTGGAGGACACGCTAATGAGTGAAATCAATAGAACACAGATAGGCAAATACCGGATCTTCTCATTGATCTGAGTACCTGTAGATGCAAATGAGTGCTAGAAAGTATGATGGTCTTTGTAGAATGGGAAATTTCCAAGGGAAATTTGGTGAGGGGCTGTAATGAGGGAAAGGAATAAATATGATTCTGAAAGAAAATAAAAGAGCATGTATATAGGGGGTAGGGAAGTGTGTGTGGGGGGGGATATGGGTAAAAATGAGAATTGACTTGTGTCATATATTGGTACAAATTCCCCAATGTTATGTGTGATGTATGTAAATTGTACCAATAAAGAATTCAATTTTTTAAAAAAGAGTGTTGTTTCTTGGATTTTATTTCTAGATATCATCAGTGAAGCACAGCTCTTATGCTTTTGGTGATTCATTTTTCCCACTTTCAAAGTGAGATGCTTATTTGGGTTTGGTAGTGCCAGACTATAATTCCAGGTATTTGGGAGGTGGAGGTAGGATGGGCACAGGAGAAATGTAACTCCCAACCTGGTAGATGTCAGATGTGTCAAGGTCAAGTCCCCTAAAGTCAAAGAATGTATTCCAAAGGTTGACTAGGAAAGGTTGGGCAGGGGATTTAGCTCAATGGTTCCATCATTTGACTTGCAAGCACAAGATCACCAATGCATTCCCAGCAACAACAACAAAAAAAGGTTTGTTGAGAGATAGCTCCTGCGACAGAGGAGGGGTCCCAAAAGTAGGTTGCCACCAAGACTGTTTGTCAGGGGTAATTTGTGGAGTACAACATGGGTCAAACTATAGTCACCTATAGAATTATAAGTGTAGCAGCTTAGCTAATATTGATCCAATAGGAAAACAGGTTCCTTAGCAAGGGTACAAGGAAGGACAGGGGCATTCTTGGGAAGGGATGGGTCTGGATGCTCTGGTCACCCACCTGAGTGACTGATGCCTATCTGGACTTCCTGAACCAGGTGGTGCTAATTAAAGTAGAATTCCAATTTATTGCATATCTCTTAGGGAGGCATGTAGGCCTGGGCATCATATCTTTAGCTTGAGACTTGGTCATCTCATACATTCCTCCAGCCACAATTTTGATGTCTTTATTTTTTCAGCTGACATCCTTGAGAGCCCAGTCCATTTCTGACTGTGTTTTAATTTATATCTAATTTAGCTGCCTATAATAATATGATTTCAAGTTTGAGGCCATCTTGGGCAATTTAGCAAGATCCTTCTTCAACACAGGAATAAAAGAGGCCAAGAAATTAGTTTTAGTGGCTCTGGCACCTGCTGTGCAAAGTCCTGAGTTTGACTCTGGGGCCAAAAAATTTTTTTAAATAAAAGTTTAAAAAGGGCTGGGGTTTAGCTCAGTGGTAGAGTACACCTGGATTCAATCTTCAGAAACACATGTACTTAGATTAAATTTTGAAAATTGTTGCCAGAATATAATTCAATATTTTCAAGAATATTGAAGAATTTAAGAAGGAAAGAAGTTGGTTTAATTTATTGTAGTAGGACTGATATAAGTTAAATAATTTTTAGCTCTTTGGTTAGATGATCAAGAAACTATAACAAGCAGGAAGAAAAGAAACCACATGGGAAAGAAGAATGTTTGATACCAGCATTAATAACAATTCATAACAACCTTGTTGGAACATGCTTGGGTTGAATTTTTAGGACATTTGTCTCAACAAGAAGAAAGGTCTTGAACACGTATTCCTGCCTGTCTCAGCCCTGCTTCCTTCTTTCTGATTCACAGCAAATGTGAAGAGGTACTGTGTGTTAGTGCCATAAATTCTCTGCTGTTGAGTTTTTATCTTAGTGGCAGAATTTTTTTTCACCAGTGCTCCACACACTGCCAAGTCTAGGGGTTACTTTGGTGTCCCCTTCTCTGGGCAGGATTGGCATATTAAATTCCTCTCTCCTATCCCTTCTTTCTTCCAGGCCAACTTCCTGCTTTCTGCCTGCCTCACTGACAGCTCTGCAGCTCCTGCATGCAGTTCCCCAATTTGCATCAGGATGGGATCCAGTCTTTCCTACTTGCTGTACTCTTGAGGTAGGACCAAAGAAATAGAGTTAGAAAGGAGATAAAGAAAATCAAAATTTTAAACTTGTACTTTTACAAAAAACTGCACTTCAGGACAACAAAAGTTATTCAAGCCCAATTTTAATTTTTTCCTTCTCTTGACACAAAATAAGTCTGGGTGATTCCTTCTCACCTGCAAGTTTGCTTTTTTCACCTGTGAATGGACTGCCTGTTTTCACCTTACATTGCACTATTCTTAAGGAAGCAGCAATCTTATTGGGCAGCAGATCTCAAATTCAAACACAGATAATGGTTTGCATCCTAACATAGCCTGCCAGATAGGTAATCTGACAGACAGTGGGAATGCACACCCAATATCACCCCCAAGAAGACACCTTCAGAGGCCCCATAAATATACTCAACCCCAGATAATAACGTACCTCTCTCTTGAGGACCCCTGCTCTATTTCTTCAAGTGTGTACTTTAAAATTTCTGCTTAATAAAATCCCCTTATGCCTCTCACCAGTGCACCCTGAAACTTTTTGTGGTTTGGGTCTAGAATCTTCATCTCAGTGGGAACCTCCTCAGGCCCTGCCCCTAGATAATCTCACTTGCCCTGTAGCTTTAAAACCACTTGTGGGTTGACAGCTTCCGGAGATTCTCTCCAGGCCTCGACTCCATCGAGTTCCAGATCTGTGTGTCCCCCGATGGTAGCTCTCTCCCCTGGACATGGATAAGTACATCAAACTCAACGTGGGTAAAAAGAATAATGGAAACAACCCCCCACCACTGTTGTCATTTGAGGCTCCTTATCTTGGGAATCATTTCTCTTCCCTAGACTGAGTTTCAGAAACATGAACAACAGATAAACTGGTCATTAAACCTAGTTATATGGCACATTAATGGCAGAGCCAGTGACAGACCTCTGTGTTATAAGAGAAATATAATTCCCAAACTACTAAACATCAGATGTGTCAAATTGTGTGCCCTGAAATAGAAGAATGAACTCCAAGGAACAATGGAAGTTAAAACCAGAAAAGATTTATTGAAAGATAGTGCCTGAGAGACAGGAGAGGACTCTAAAGTGAAATGTCACGGAGGCCCTTTTTCAGGGGTAATGTAAACAGCAAAGTCACAATGTGGGTGCAGGTGTGGGTCAAACTATAATCAACCTATAGGATTATTAAACCTTAGCTATTATTGATTCAATAGGGAAGTGAGTCGAGTTGTGTAGCAGGGTTACATGGAAAGGACAAAGGTATTTTTGGGAAAGGATGGGTCTAGATATTCTGGTCACCCACGAGGGTGATGTCTTTACCCAACCAGAGGAAACTAATCACAGTATAATCTCAGGTTATCGTTTATCCCTCAGGGAGGCATGTAGGAATGACCACTTTATCTTTATCTTAAGGCCTAGCCTTAAGGGATTTACCTCCAGTCACAGTTTCGGTATGATCTCATCCTTTGTACTGACACTTCAGGGCCTATCCCTGTCTAACTGCTATTCATTTCTACCTAATTTAGTTTTCTATAATACCAGGAAACTTTAGACTACTAGTCAGCATAGGAGCTAGGTGTAGTGGCACATGCCTGTAATCCCAGCATTCTGGAGGCTGACACAGGAGGATCAATGTGAGTTCGAGGTCAGCCTGGGCTATTTAATGAGTCTAAGGCCAGCATGAACTGCACAGCAAGACCCTGTCTCAGAAACAAAAGCAAACACAAACACACACCAAAAAAACCAAAAAACAAACAAACAAAAAAAAAAAAACAAAGAATAGCGCATGCTTAGGCATGTTTTTCTAAGGAACACATCTCCATCCATCTCTAAGGGTCCTAGTCTGTCTGGGACCTGCCTAACTCTCTAAGAATAGCTACAGAAGAAGAAGTAGCCCATGAATCATTTCAGGGTCAGAACACCCAACATATTCAAAAGTAACCTTTGGCCATGGACAAACTCACCCATATCATATGCATCTTATAGATACAACAAAGTGAATTATGGGTAAGGTCATACAGTGGACACAGGGGTTATGACAAGAGCTGTTAAATGCTTCCAGGACAGCCCTCTGGGAGAGAGTTGCACTCTTGACCAGAAATAAAAGATACCCCCCCTCACACCCTTGGGACTTCCAGTGCAACATTCCCCACTTTGATGCATACTATTATACGAGTAAACTTTGTTTATTTGTTCTTTTGTGTGTGTGTGTGCCCACTTTCTGTTCATGACTCAGAGGAAACTTACAACTCACCAGCACCCTGGAAACTGGGGTCACAGTGACAATCTCACCCTCAGTTTAAACTTTATATGGCCGTTAAGCAATTGATAGCTGTGAGCAGGATACCAGGTGTGATTTTGGGCTATTTCAGGTTTTTGATATTGAAGTTATTTATTTTTTTTCCCATGAGGATGAATTCATTCTGCTTTCAACAATCCCAGTCAAGTTTAGTTGACTTTTCCTAAACTAATAATATTAGTTAGAACTTTAAAATTGACCTAAAGAAAAGCAGCATAGAGGGACCTTACTTCTAATTAAATGTTCGAAGTACTTCTCTTTCTCCTAGAACTTACTGTGCATGAAGATATGGCATGTGATCCACACTGTCAAGGAGCAAACTCTGAAGAAGTCTCTATATTCCAACCTGAGGCTACTGTTTACATTAGAAGCAGCATCAGAGGAAAAATGCCAGACTATTGAAAGAATCCAAAATTTATATTTTGCCTGGAGAAGCTGATTTCTTCTGATTTCTTGTGTCTATTTGAGACAACATGGGAAAAAATGCATACACTCTGGCCATCAAAGATCATAAATACTGCATTTCTGATTCCAGTGATTTAAAAATTTTTTAAAAACGTTTGAGACAGGAACACACAAAGGATATAACAATCTAAGACTATGTTTTTACTCTTGTAATTCCAATTCCATATCTTAACTAGATTAAATTTTTGCTCGTTTTCCTCATAAAAGGTATAAAATAAACATCAAGATTAAAATTGCTACTAGGAAAGCTTCTTCCTCCATAAAAGATTCCTCTTTGTCACAAAAGCAATATAATTTAGTTATTTAGGAGAAAAACATATTAACATAGGAGAAGATCTAATCATGTACAAAAGGAATCTTGAAATAATTTAATTTACAGTACAGTATGTACAATTAATTCAAGAAAATGTAAGGACTAGATTAATCCCCAATATAGATTGCTAAAAAGATTTTATACTGCCTTAGAAGCAGACATCTGTTTTATAGCACTGAGGAGTCTAAGTGCAGCTTAAACAGGAAAGTTTGTTGAAGATTTGCATTGATGTAGAACGGGGAAATAATAGCATTCACATAGTGTTACTTGTTGACCCAATTCTAATACCATCAGTATATGGCTGAGAACGTATGGAGAGTAAGATTTAAACATAACCTCTGGAAAAGAAAAAGTCTGTTCTGGAAAGAGACAATTACTAGCTTTTGAAACATACTGCACACCGTGGTAATATTTAAAATTTGTAAACTTGATATCAATGAAATAGGATGATATGAGGGGTTAATTATCAAATACATAGAGGGAAATCTACAAATCAAAGCAGGAAAAGTGTGCATTCTTATCATCTAGGGATGTGCCAAATAAACAACATTGATTAAGTCTATTCAATATGAGATTGATAATGTTGAATGAGAAACAAAATAAACCCAAAGATTAAACAAATAGCTAATATTCACACCCTCTTTCCATTTTATCCTTTGTTTTTGTGCTAGTTCCAAGTAGAGCTTTTCCTACAGTTTCCCAATCTACATCTTTCTTTTTCTCTTACTAATTTTGTTTCTTTTGTAAAACAATTCTGAAGTGAGAATTAATAGGAGAGAAAGGACAAAGGAAATTAAATGAGTAATCACTTAATTATATTAGAGGCTTATCTTCTCTTTTTTTCTTCTACTTGGTTAACATCTGTGCATTTATGAAAAGTTCAGTGTTTTTGGCAAAACAATAGCACCAAAATTAAGCTTAATCTATTTATTTCACAGCTAATGACATAAAGGTACTTAGGAAATAGATGTTCCTTACCACATTTCATGGTTAATTTATGTACCTAAACTGGCTGTTTTCTCAAGACAGGCAGATTATAACAGTTCATATACATTATTATGCTATCCATAATAAAATAAAGTTTCAAATCATTGGAAGGATACAAACTGTTCTGTTCATTCTGTTTTCAAGCTTATTAAATGTACTCTGTAGTTAATCTTAACCATTTATTTGAATCTTCCTATTACTTAAACTTTTGAGAAGTTAGTCTCAAGAAAACAGTAGGCTTTACTCTCTTTAAGAAAAACACTGAAGACAGGTGGAAACACAGCCCAGAGGAGATAGAATTGACTTTTCCTCAGGTTACTCGGTTAGTTCTCATAACACCAGAACACTTCAGCTATTTGGAAAAATACACATTAACAAGCGTGATTAAATACTTACAGATATATTCTTTACTATGTACAAGTTAGTAAAGAGAAATATTAGGATAAACAAAGGACTCTTCTACCAAGCAGTCACAGACTATTGGGAGATTTAGACACCTCTACAAATGTTTCTGTTTATAAAAATTGTAATAGGTAAGCAAAATATAAATAGATAAGGTCAGAGAATTAGCTCACTCAAGACAATTTATTTGGCAGAGACAGGTTTTGACTCCAGGTTTTTAATTTTTAATTCCTCTAGCAACTTCCAAAACTCAAAAAAAAAAAAATACTCACTAGTCATGAATAAACTGGAAAGAGCTCCACGAAACAGCAGTAGGGAGATAGGGTTTGAGTGGTGTAGGAGAAAAACAATAGTGTAGGACCTTGAGTAGCTACATTTTTTTCCTGAGAACAACAGACAACAATTGCATTTTATATACAAGAGAATGGTAGTAGAACAGCAGTGCCAGGCCTAAGATAGATTGGTTAAATACAAAGAAAACATGTCAAGCCATACAACTAATTAAGCTTAAAAACAAAAGGTTAAACACAAAAGAAGAGTAAAAGTCAAGTAAGAGGGGACATAAAGATTCTTCCTCCGAGGAAGGAGTCATGGCAAGGAGCTGAGAGCTTCTCCTTAACTTGCAGGTTGGACTTGGAAAAACGTACGACGTGTGTAGTAAGTAGTTTCCTTTTCTGTGAACTCAGCTTCTTTTGAATCAGCTGAATAATTTTCTTTAGTCCCTACATCCACAAGACCACATTTTAAAAACAAGTCCCATAGCTCATAACTACACCATCACAACTTTATCATCATATACAACACACAGATAATATTCCAGACATAAGCCTACTCCATCAAGGAAAGGGATTATAACAGCAATTAGGAAGATGAGGCAAATTAAAGGTTTTTAGATAAAATGGAGTATTACTTTGCAATGAAAATGGCAAATTTGAGTCATTAATGTGCAAATGGAGACACCTTGAGGACACACTAATAAGTGAAATAAATAGGTCACAGATATGTAAATACTGTATCTTTTCTCTGGTATGAGAACCTGTAGATGTAAAACATGTTCTAGAATGTATGATAGATTTTATGATATAGGAAATATTCAAAGGGAAAGTGGTAAGGGAAAGTAATGAGGGGAAAGAATAAATATGATTTAAAAAGAAAAAGAAAGCACATGTGTATATAGGGGGAGGGGGTTGTGGGTGAGTAGAGTATGGGTAGAAATAAGAATTAACTCATGTCTTATACTGGTACAAATTCCCCAGTGCTGTGTGTGATTGTGAGCTGTATATAAAATGTACCAATAAAGAATTCAATTAAAAGTAATTAGAGGGGGATGGTTGCCAACCATCGCACATTTGGGAATGTAACCTCTAAGAGAAAACTGTCTTTCTACAAACGTACAGATGCATCATAAGAACACAACAATTTTCTGTTCTGTTGGACGACGAGCAAATTGTGGCTTCTTATCACTGAATTCAATAGTGGCAATAAAACTGACAGTTATCTAATGACAATGGCAGTCACAGAATAGAGAGACTTCAGAAGAGAAACAGTTATAATTAGACCACAAAAAGGAAGCCAGAAGAACACAGAAAGGAAAGAACTACACACAATATTGCTGAGGTCTCCTAGCAACAGGGTAGCATTTCTCTTTGTTAGATAATAGCAAAATAGAATGGTAAGAATAGGACACAACACTGAGCCCAGGGGGGCTAAAATGCACGAGTATTATCAATGAGGATATCATGGCATTCATAGTAACATCGATAATAATGATGTTTTGTGGCACGTGCTTCAGGAGACTGGTTACATAAATAAAATGTGTGTATGTATATGTGTATGTGTGCGTGTGATCATTTTATAGTCACATTGACAGAAAGGAGAAATGGAACGGAAGTCAGATGGTATGTGAAAAACATCTTAGATGCCACCCCCCAACCAGAATGTGCAGAACAAAGAATTAAACTCAAGGAGACATTCAACATAAACCAGATGTGAGTTGGCAGCACATATGATTTTTCTCAGTAATATTTACATTTTCGGAGGCAGCTCCTGGTGATGAATTCTTTTAAACTGCAAGGTACAGAGACAGGGAGTTCAGCACCTGCAAAGTAGGTATTTTTGAAGTCAAAAATTTTCATAGCAGCCAAGGTGAGTTAATGGCACACAATCTGTTCTGTTCAAGGTCAGCGTGCCCTGATGAAAAACTGCCCTCCTTTTAGAAAGGCTAATACAGTCTGCTCCAGCAGCTATAGGACTTTGTATGTTATCTGCCAATCCAAACTAGCAGGGTGAAAATTATTCAAATCAATCCATTAAAAGTAAACTCACATAAATAATGCATTTATCATCCAACTTTGTTCTGTTCTTCTGCTTGGGTTTCTAATTAAGGGAGTTAACAATCTTTAAAATGCAAATCCTCATGTTTTTAATCTTCAGAGGCCTTGCTAAATAGACAATAAATACAGCTCTACCTACCAGATGTAGTTCAGGAAACCTTTTGGAGGGGAGGTACTTCCTGGACAAATTGTAGTGTGAGTCAAAGGAGATCAAAAACACAGCAACTCCCATATTTTCACAGGAGTGCTCTAGAATCTTTAACACCGCACAAACATTCGCAGACGTGTTCCCGCACCTCTTGCGTCTATGGGGGGAGGAGAGACGGGGACGGCGGAGGCTTCCAGGAAGGAAGAGAGGTGCTCTCAACCCGCCTCAGCGGGGCCCAAGGTCTCCCGCTCCCTAAAACCTTCGCCTTTATCCTTTGATTCTTTCCTCGCTGTGTTTAAACAAATACAGCTGGATTTTTAAATTCATGCCTATAAGGTCACCAGCCACACGCTTTCTCCGGGTGGCAGGGACCCCCCAGTTCCCCTGGTCCCCAGGCTGACCTCCCAGCACACGAAGCTGCACATCTGGAAAAGATTGTTTGCCGTTGAAGCCGCCGCTCCGACTGCGCGCCGCCGGCAGGGGTTCCAGCGACTCAGACTTTCGGTATTTATTGGGAGAGCCCTGCACACTGGGGCAAGCATCCCCAGGGGGAGTCCCGGAAAACCCCGCCGAGCGTCCCAGCTGGGCTCCTTTGCTGGCTGCAGTGAGACTTCGCTCTGAGGGAATGGGGAGGCCAAACCCCCTCTGTGGTCTAACTTCCGAGTTCTCCCAGCCCCCAGCGTCCTGCTTCTGTAAGAATCCAGGAGTCGGTTGCTTCCTCGGGGTTCCCAATCTGTGACCCATTCACCAACGCTGTGTGGAGGATGGTATGGGGAAAAAAATTTCACTACAAATTACTGTGGTGTAAAGGAGTATTGTCTAACTCTGAGAAAATGGAATTGTTAAATTCAAGATGACTTTATTGCACAGCAGTTAGGGAAAGAGAATTAAAAATGGATTTTCTTAAGCAGTTCACTGGAATTTTAGTGGATCTTCACAACTCATTTCTAGACTCTTTGTGATGTCAAACTTGACAGAAGATCAGGTTTTATAAAGGACATCAAAGTTGTCTTCAAACATTCCCAGGATGCCGGACTCCACCTCCCTGACCATGCCTTAACCCAGACACCCCTGAACCAGTCTGGCCAGTCCTTAGCGCTGGAGTCGTCCTTGCTAAGTGTTGGAAGAATTCTGCCTCTTTGTTCTTTTGGATGCAAACGAAGAGCGCTAGCCCCAGAGGACGCCAAAGTCTTCCTGTGAAGTTGTCCTGGGGCAGAGCTGATCTAAGAGAAAGCTGCCTCAAAGCACTGTCTTCCAAGTGTCCCTGCCTGGACTGAAACTAATCCTCACCCCCACAAAGTTTCTGGACTTTAGTCTTTTGTTTAAAAGAAAAAAAAAAATCTCATTTATGTTTTGAGCCAGTGTGGGTTCCCTTTTGCTTCTTGCCTCCCACAGAGCTTCAAGTGATACAATTAAGGGGCCCTGTGAATATCCACGAATTTCCCCAGGCTTCCGGGCATCTCTGTGTTTTAAGACTGTAGCTTAGGCCTCACCTGGGAGGTGGGGGGTGGGCACTAAAAGCACCACACACATTCCAAGTCCCATGATTCTCTGCTTCTCTGCCACCTTTTCTCTTGTTACTAGGGCCGCTCTGACGAATCCAAATTATTTCTCTTTCCCTCTTTAGTTCTAGGGTGACAACTCAGCTGTTTCTGGAAGTTCAGCCAGGATGGTCCACAGAAGTTACTAGGACGATCTCCACATTGGAGGAAGATGGCCTCTTATGGGGAGTGGCTTAGCACCTTGCTGCCTTCAGTCTGCAGACATCGAGGTCGCTGAGATTAGGAACCTAAATGTGTTTTACCCTCAGAGTGTGTTTTCAGGTTTGTCAACTCCTTCATGGAAAAGGAATTTTCAGGACACGTCAGTAAGAGGCATAAAGGCATTTATTAGGCAGACATTTAAACGTACACACTCAAAGAAATAGTACAAACCTGAGAAAGAGGGAGAGTGAGAGAGAGAGGGAGAGAGAGGGAGGGAGAAAGAGAGAGGGAGAGGGGAACATTATTTCTTGGAACTTGGAATAATTACGCTTATTTTGAGAGAGTGGAAATCTCAGGAAAAGGGGGCCCAACCCAAAAGGGGTTTGGTCACTTTAAAGGTATAAGCTCAGTTTTTTTCTAAGATGGATACTGAAGCTTCATTTGAATGCCTTTATTTTAGGATCAGATTCTATTTATTATTATTATTATTTTAAAATTTAAGCCAATCCATGGATTTATAGTATTCTTGAGGAATTTTGGGTCTGGAATCAACCCAGGAAATGCGGAGAGGGATCACCCTGGACAATTTGGGTCTGGACAATTTTGGGTCTGGAATCAACCCAGGAAATGCGGAGAGGGATCACCCTGGACAATTTCTACTGTGACCTCCTGCAAGTTGTAGTTTTTCTTAAAAGTGCAATTTTTAGTACTGCTTTTATTGTCTCCTTTGAACCTGTCTTTGTTTTTTCTCTCCTGCTGCACTAACCCCTCCCACTGACTCACCACCCCCACATACCACTCTCATTTTGGGAAGGCTCTTGCTCACGTGGAAATGCATTAAAATATTTTTTTCTGAAGAAAGGGACAATTTTCCCCAAAGAAACTGAAGCTATCCCTGCTAAGGCAGAAGAGACTTTGGGTTTCTAGGTTAACACATGTGTTAAGTACGGGCAAGAAATTTCTGATTGTAGTTAAACTTTTTCTAATGCACAAAATTGCCTTGTGCATTTCAAACAATAATGAGTAGGATTCGGGAAAGTTAATAAAGGCTGTGAACTTGCTTTGTTGACTAACGGCGCACAGTGCAACAAATACCTAGAAGTTTAAGAGATACTTCTTAATGGTCAAGTGTGAAGTCAGTAAAACAAATTTATGTTACTGTCCTTCATTGAGGATGTGATTTAGTAGATAACTTTCCACATTTTCCATTAAGAGAGGATTTTGTTAAATCTCCCTACTCATCAGAAATGCCGTTATCTGATTTATTTTTGCACTTCATCCATCAGGGTTAGGGAAGCCAGTATCTTGGGGAAAGTACTGTATTTGACTCTAGAAGGTGCCGTTATGATTAACATTATGCTTTAATTAAGTTACATTGACATTTATAATAGTTCTCCATCTGGCTAATAGGAACGAATATTTTCTTGGATAAAGAGCAATGCAAATTCTCAACAGTGAATAACTACTAATGTTTGAATTTAGCACTTTGGATGAAATGGATCAGATTCTATTGGGAAATTACAGAGCTAATTATGAAGAATTATGATGTTCTGAAAAAATAGATTCTCAGCAGAAGATAATTATAACCGTTTCCAATAGGTCTAAAAATGTCAGTATCTAGGACTTCACGAAGGGGTTGAACTTCTACATTGTATGCAATGTTCTCTTCAAGTGCCACCAGAATTGACCAATCTAAAATAACTCAAGGGTGGCATACAACATAAAAGCTAAGCTCAGGGGTGGGGATTTTGTTCAGTGATTCTGGCGTCTGCCTTGTAAGCACAAGGTCCTGAGTTCAATTCCTGGTACCACACACCACAGTGCGGAGTGTGGTGACTCACACCCACTGGCAATCAGTGCCACACACCTCAATGCCAGGTGTGGCGGCTCAGGCATGTAATCCCAGCACTCGGGAGGCAGAGGCAGGAGAACTGCTGAGTTCCAGGCTTGCCTGGGCTACATAGTGAGCTCAGGGCCAGCCTGAATTACAAAGCGAGACCTCATCTCAAACAAATAAATAAATAAAAGTAAGCAAGCGAGCAAGCAAATAAATAAATAAATGAAAAGCTAAGCTCATAGTGAAGATATTCCAACTTCCTTTCCCTCCAGTCCCAGGCAGTACAATAGTAGCAGTAACCCCACCTAGTCCAACCAAGGTTTCACAGCAAGTTTGGGGCCTCCGGACTTACTACATTGTGCTCTTACAACATCCAGATGTGCTTGTCTCTTGCAACACATTTACTGGATCTTTGCCAACTATATTTACGCATACCACTTGACCAGCCGGATGCAGGTACCCCGGTGCTTTTTGTTCCTCAGACATGTCAGATTCAACCTTGACATGTTTTTCTATGTCTGAATCTTGTTTTTCTCTGTCAAGTATCTAGAAGTGCTCAAAAATATATGTTGAAGGAATGAAGGTAAAAAATGAAAATGAATAAATGAGTGGCGGTAAAAATGAAATTAAACTGGGTGTGATGGCCTAGGCCTGTCATTCCAGTGACTTGGGCAGAAGCAAGAGGTTTGCTAGTTTGAGGCCAGCGTAGGAAATTTAGCAAGACCTAATCTCAAAAGTATAAAAGGGGTAAGGGCTGGGGATTTATCTCAAGTGGTACCGTGCCAATCTTGGACACACAAGGGCCCAAGTTCAATCCCCAGTATGTAGCTCTGTGGTGGAAGGCCTGCCTACCATGCATGAAACCCTGAGTTCATCCCCTACACCTCAGCACAAATTATGCAAGAAAAAAAAAATCACTAAAAGTGAATCTTTAGAAGGGAAGAAAGGTTATATCACCATCCGAACTTGAGTGAGAGGGAAGGCTTGAACTGGGTTACGGCTGGGTAGTGATAAGGTCCTTTACCTTCTTATGTGGCCTTCCTGAGCCACTAATCTGCCACCCCGTAGCACTTCAAGGTGGAGCTCGGGAGATGCATCCTATGAATTAGATTTCTTTCTTTCCTCTCAATATATTATGGCACCAGAAATAATGGGGGGCTTACTCAACTATAAATCAATTTGAAGTGGTGAATAATTGGGAAACACACAAAATTTATAGGGGTAGGAAACCTCATATTTTTAGAGGTTTTGGAGCACTTCAGTGCTTTTTCAATCTCCTGCCCTTGTACCTATTAAAGGGAAAGTACCGGAGTATTTTGGGGATGTTAATGCTGTACCTCAGACTATACAGGTCACTTTTAACAGTTGGTTAGGATAACTTAATGATTTTTTTTTTTAGGTCAAGAAATCCAAGTGTGTTTTTAAACCTTGTATCTGAAGCCAGTGACATGATAAGGACATAAAAGCTTTCTTGCTTAGACTATTTATCTCTGCCTTCGACACTTTACGCACCGCGGGCTTTGTATTAACAGGAACAGGGACCAAAATATGGGGGAAGGTCCTGGGATAACTGTCTGAGCGTGGTGGGAAGATCCTCCCCTGCGGGAGAGAATGCACTTATTTCCCTTTTACTCCGAGCGGACTTACAGCAACTGACACCAAAATGACATCAACGAAGCTCTCCCTTTCATTAAGTCACTAAAATAAATGATGGCAGAGAGACAGGAACACTAACTCAGGGGACCTGGTTTCTCGATGTCCACCTGATTGGTTTGTCTGCCCATTCGTTTCCTGAACATCTGTTTATCCAAGCAAAGTCCCAAGTGTTGCAAATTCGGTTTGTTGTCCAAACTGCACTGTTAGGGAAAAGGTGGGATTCGAACACAGCAGTGTGTCTGCAGAATCCACAGGCAGCTGCGCCTCTTTGAAACTGCAGGTATGTCAGCCCCGTTCCCACAGAGGGACGAGCTCCCAGAAAAGGTTCCCAACCTCTGAATCCAATCGGTACTTCTCAAGCTTTACTGTATGTGATGATTACATAGGAACACCTGTTAGGAGGTAGGTTCTGATCAAGTGTCAGGCTAGACACTGCCAAAGCGCTCCCCAACTGCGCAGATCCTCAGGTCTACAGACCCCCACGCTGAACAAACACCTAGAATCTAATCAAGAACAGATGCCGCTCCAAACTGTTATTGTTATTGACACGCTGCCCTCTTGTGGCTACTGGAATAACTGCCCTCTGGTATTTTTCCCAAGTTCATGCTTTTCCAACCTTAGTATTCTCCTGACACTTGCATATTTTTGCCACGTGCACATATTTCTACATCTTACCACCATAACATCTATGCAAATCTCTCCTCTCCAACTCTATTATTTTAATTAACTCTTTTTTTTTCAGTAGTACGGGGGATCGAACTCTGGCCCTTGTGCTTCCAAGGTAGGCGTGGTACCACTTGAGCTAAATCCTCAGCGCCTAAGTCTCTTTTTAAACATAGATTTATTTTGAAATGGAATTTTGTATCATTGCCTCAGAAGTAAAGACCAATAATGTTATTACAAATACAAGATAACTACAAAAAGTTGAAGGAAAAAGTCTAGGTTGATGCCTTCCCAGCTCCAAAACTAAGATTCTTTTTTAAAAGGAGACTAACAAGCATTAGAGGGTTAAAGGCTCAGCGAGGTAACCTTGCTTGTGTTTGTGTAGCATCAAGAGGATCAAAAGGCAGCTGAATAGAGATTACTGCTTGTGTAGCTCGATGTTCTTCGATGAAGTGAGTGTGCACCACCTAAACCGTCCTTTGGTGAACACTCTAGACGAGGTGTTAAGGGCTTGTCCTTCATGTCGTCTGTCCCGAGAAGTGTGTTCAGAGATCTAGTTAATTCGTTTTCAGCAGGATGGTCTAAGGAAAAGTGTGTGTGAGAGGCGCACGCTTACCAGCTCTTCCTGCAGGGGGACAGGGCATAGTGAGCTCTGCGGTCAGACAGACATGGTTTATTTCTGTGCTAATTCACTACTTTCTGGAAGCTACTAGAATTTTCTCCTGTAGTCATAAACAAGAGTGATACAATCCACTCATCCATTCAGGAGCAGTAATTCAGCCTTAAAAATATATAAAAGGTCACCCCCCCTTTTCCTTTTTCTTTTGTAGATGGGATCTTCTTGTATCACCCAACTCAACTCTCCAGCTTCAGGATCCTGAGAAGATGGGCTTAGGATGTGCACCACCATTTCCACCTAAAGTATAGAGAGTTTAAGTGAATAGTGGGCAAATCTAAGTTCCCTTCAGGTGATTAGGTTTATTCTTTTTACTTACCAATGAACGATTGAGGTTAAGAAAGCTGAAGTCAGCATGGGTCAATAAGGTGCAAGGGAAGAATGATTATCTACTGAGAAATAAGTTTTCTTGTTCTTAGACCACAGGGAGGCAGCCTTCCTCTCTTAGACAGGAATGATGTGTTCCTGGATGCCTTAGGCTACCATGGCCTCTTTCTTGAGGGAGGGTAGCAAGGCTTAGGGGAAGCTGGCCTTGCAGACATTAGAGCAGAGAAAGAATTTAAATCCTTAAGGACATTGCTCATCAAAGAATCAACCACCCTTCAAGCCAGTCATGGCCATCTTCCTAGGGGACATGATCAGTTTCCTTCTTGTTTAACCTGGTATAAATCTGGTTTCTGAACTTGTAGTCAATAGCATTTAACTGACACAGAGAATACAAAAGAAATCTACACCCATAGAATTTTGTGATGTAGTTGGAAGAACCGTAACACAAATAAAAATGTTATCAGTTTATTTCAATCCAAGTAAAGGATGACGCATGGTCAGGTAAGCATCTAGTACGAGCCAGGCGCCCTCCCCCTTATCCCACGGAACACTCTCACACAGCAGGCAGAAATGCTCATCCTAAGTTTCGAGCTCAAGAAGATTTAAGGTTCACACACCTGAGAACCTGAGAAGTTACACAATGAGTGAAAGGGGTAGTGATGAACATGCTTCCCAACATGTTCATGGACATGATTATTCCTTTTCTGTGCAGCAGCTGGAAGCAGGAAGTGAGAGGGCGGTAAGCAGACTGACCTGCTGAACAGTACATGGAATGGCTTTTTGTTTAGAAAAGCCCGGCATCTGCTTCTCACAGTTCTGCAATTTTAGATAAATTACCTAATTTCTCTGAGCCTCAGTTTTCTTATTTGAAAGGTGAAATAATTATATCTTTCATATGGCTCTTGCCAGGATGAATAACATGATATGTTTATAATGAGCCCACACTATTTGAATGATAGCTGTGGCGATGATTGGTACCTGGGTAGGGTTTGAGGAGGATGCTGTTTTAATGCCATCTTCATACATTATTCTATAGGAAGCTTCTTTGGGCTAACAGAGCCAGTACCCATTTCAAACATTTTTAATTTTGCAATATTATTTATTCATAAGAAGTCCCTACTAAAACCCACTTGAAAGTCAGTATCAAACTTTTCCTGTACAACCTGCTGTTCTTCATTCTTTTACTTAGAAGTGACTTTTAATAGAATGACTTTGGGGGAATTATTTTTTGGGGCGGGAATACTCAATGGGAAGTTCACTTGTATCCAGGCTTTGGTTTTGAAGCAGTAGATATTTAAAGATCAATAGCTAAATCAAGGCACCCAAAAGCTCAGAACTTCACGCATTCCTGTCTCGGTACTCTCCTGTTAGAGCAGAATCAGAGGGCAACCTCTCCCTTAACTGGTGGGAAACCCGAAGGTGAGTCCCATTAGAAAAGAACGCACAACCCTCTGCCATCTTGCCCTGGGCTAGCGAACAAAAGAATATTCCTTACTGCTCAATTGAAGAATTTTCCACACATATTGCTCTCACTTATGAAATAGGATTTTCCTTGTACTCGGTATCTTTCACCTTGCATGAACCTCTTCTCACCCACTTTCTAGATTCTCTGAATTTGCTCCCTTTTGGAAATATCGTTTCAAATCCTGGCAGTGGACTCTGTCTTCTCAGTTGGCTGCTGCCCACCGGAAGTCTGTTGTCCCTTCAGTGACTCAGAGCCTTAGAGAGCCAGATGGCTCTGAGAGGAAAGTTAAGCTGGGACACACTGTTATTGACAGGAAAGGTAGGGAGCAAATGCTGCCCACAGGGCAAGCTGAGCCACCGAACTCTAACGCTGAGTGGAAAAAAACCAACAGATGAAGACAAGGAAGAAGAAGAGGAGTAGGAGCAAAGGACAACAGAAGCCTTCCTAGGTACAAACAGGGTAGGTTCCAAAAGACTGTGGTGAATTTCTTGGTGGGCTTGAGAAGAGTGGCCCTGTCATGTGACCACCTTGTTGGGGGCAGACAGAGCCTTTGCTACTGTGTGGTGAGATTTAGCTTCGTCCTCACTTTCTGAAAGTCACAATCTGTCAAAGGAGTATGACGCAGCTTAGAAGGTAGACTTGAAAGATTGCAGAGAATCACAGAAAAATCCCTCTCCCCTGTTGACCATTGATCCCAATGTAGCTGGCTTTTCCCTGGAAACACTTTATTTTGGGTGGTTGCTCTTGCCAGAGTGGATCTGTTAGAGCTGTGTGGACCTTGGGTTTGAACAAACAGTGGGGGGAAAAAATCTTTGATTTACTAAGATTTCCTCCTGACAGCTTTTTTTTTTTTTTTAGTTACTATAGATTGTTCTAGAAAAGCAAGGGGAACAATAGAACTCTCCTCTACTTCCCTGCTTCTCTCCCTCTCTTTATTGAGTTTTTAATTCCCTCTGTCTCCTTGTTCCAGGTGACTTCGAAGGAACATATGAAATGGGAAATGGAAGTGTGTGTGTGTGTGTGTGTGTGTGTGTGTGTGTGTGTAAGACAGAGAGGGAGGGAGGTAGGGATCAGTACCAGTAGAAAATCAGGGATTGGCGCAACACACACCTGGATATTTGCTAGAAGAATATTATGTATTTGGCCCAGTGCTTTACAGCAGCTAAAACCGAAGGGCATATGTGATATGTAACTTATAAATCGCCAGTATAAATAACATCATCCATAACATGAAAACAAGCGCCTTGTTAAGAATCATAGAGCTGGCTGGAGGGTTAGCTCAGTGGTTCCGGCGCCTGCCTCGCAAGCGCAAGGTCCTGAGTTCGATCCCCGGAAACCACATACAATGCTGGGCGTGGAGACTCACGCCCACCAGCAATCAACACCGCATACCACAATGCCGGGCGTGGTGGCTCA
>PVIC010019325.1:0-30672 GCA_004025085.1 Thryonomys swinderianus | reverse complement strand
CTCCCCCTCCCTCTCCCTCTCCCTCTCCCTCTCCCTCTCCCTCTCCCTCTGCCTTTTCTTCTCAGAACTGGATGCCATAAAGATGAGGTCAATATATTTCACAGGTTAAAAAAAAAAACATGTAAGTAAAGCATCTCTGAGTTCAATACTGAGTTGAAATCTCTCAAGATATAGCAATATCTAACCCATATTAACAAAGACTCTTGATTAAAAGTGGGAATACAAAAAAAAAGTGGGAATACAGATGGCTTGTGACAGGTAAATCTCTCCAGTTCATTGTGTGACTTGTTACACATATTTTTAGATTTGGGACATATTCTGTTCTGTGGCATGGGAACTTGTGTACATTTCATTATTATTAGAAATTCAACCAGCAGGTTGAAACTTTGAACAAATACTTCAAGTCTCCTGGAAGAAATGAATCACCTAAAAGTACAGTGTCGGTTTCTAACACGGGCAACTCCTTGCTTAGAAATGTGCTGCATCCAAAGTGCCCTGGAAAGCTGGTGGTTTAGTATGCAGGATGCATTTTCCGATAGAAACAGATTCATACGTTATGACTGGTTCTTAAATTAGAAAAAAAAAAAAAAAAAAGCTTAGTTAACTCAGAATAAGCCAGAAGAAAGTGTGAAAACTGGAGTAGCATCGCTGTAAATGCATCATTTGATCATTTTGGATATTGTCATGGGAGAGAAATGCATTTTAGCTTTTAGGTCAGACAACTGAGGGCCGATCTCTGACTCTGAAGGAGTGATAAACAACTGAGCATCAAGAAGGTACAGCAAATACACCTGGGTATTAAGCATTTGTAAACTCGTGGCAACTCTGACAGTAGAAAGAAAAGCACATATTTTGTTATTCGTCACCCATCATCTTGAATGAGTTAGAAATATTCTTGTCTATCTGACCAGTCATTGTGATGTTGGGCCATTTAATTTCTCTGTGTCCCAGAGGTTGCTGTGGAAATTACGATTATTTTTCTGCAGTAGGTGTTTGTTCTTTGTCTTGTCTAGTCTCTATCCCTCTTTAAGATGTCTTCTGATTTTGCATGGAGAATATTCTCTTTCTACCCAATTCTCTTCTCTGTGCTGTGGGTGGTACTCCATCCCTGGGCGCACAACCTGAGCCTGCCAATCAGATGTAACTTCAGGCATAAGTTCAGAGTGACCATTTTGAGGACAGATCACATACCTGAGCAGGTCCTATAAGACTTTATCTCAGGATGGTTTTTCCCTGGTTTTTTAGAACAGAAGTGATTTACTGTCTGAATCTGGAAAGATTTAGCTTGAAAAGCACTTCACAGGTAGAATGATTCCAGTCATCTCGGTGGTACTCAGTGACATCCAGGGAACATTGGGGGATCTCTGGAGACTGTGCCAGTTGCCAAAACTCTGGAAGTGCTGCTTTTCCCATTTGTTGAATGCCAAGGATGCTTCCTCCAACAACGTAACAATGTTCTCTACAAGAACAAAATAATATTGCATCCATGGTGTCAATGGTATTGGAATTCGGAAACCATGGTCCAACTATGTGATTATATCTAACAACATCTAAGAAGCAAAGCTAAGGCAAAGGGAAAGACTGACTACTGGTGATATTGTTTGAATCCTAGACCACTTCACCACTTACTTGATATCTAAGAGAATATTGACTGATGGGGCCAGAGATTTAGCTCAGTGGTTCCAGCACCTGCCCAGCAAGTGAAAGGTCCCTGGTAACCACATACAGCAATACCGGACATGGTGACTCATGACCAACAGCAATCAGTACCACACACTACAGTGCCAGGTGTGGTGGCTCACGCCTATAATCCCAGCACTCGGGAGGCTGAGGCAGGAGGATCGCTGAGTTCAAGGCTTGCATGGGCTGCATAGTGAGCTGAGGGCCAACCTGAACTACAAAGCAAGACCCTGTCTCAAAAAAAAAAAAAAAAGAAAGAATATAAACTTATGAAGTTAGCATGAGACATAACACCTGACACTCAATAAGCAGTGGTTCTTTTCATTAGAGATATCACTGAGAAAGAAACCAAGTTTAAGTGGTCCCTGAACCACAAATGTCCAAGAATCAGATGCCATCATCAAAAGCTACATGAAACCGGGCGTGGTAGCTCACACCTGTAATCCCAGCACTCGGGAGGCAGAGACAGGAGGATTGCTGAGTTCGAGGCTTGCCTGGGCTACATAGTGAGCTCAGGGCCAACCTGAACTACAAAGTGAGACCCCATCTGAAAAAAAAAAAAATGTCACATGAAGTAGGAGGACAACAAGCTCAAGTCCAGCCTGGGCAATTTATCAATTCCTGTTTCAGTATAAAAAAGTTAAAAACAAGGAGCTGGAATATAACTGTGTAAAGGGCCTGTGTTCAATCCCTACTTCTGCAACAAATAAACAACAAACAAAAGCTACATATTTTTGCATCCAGAAGCACAAATCTGTGCCCTCTGCTATGTTCTCAATGCAGCCTAAGTTTTGATTTGTTTCAGAGGGAACACAGACCCAGAAAACTGTGCCATTTGTGTCCAGATTTTGCAGTTTCTCTGATTTAGATTACTGAGAGGCCACTGTACAGTATAGAATGGAAAAGACAGAAAGGAGAGAGGGCGCAAGATTTCTACAAAAATCAATGAGTCTTTCTTTCAAGAGTGACTACCAGTTTTTCCATAAAACCCAGAATGACAAATTACTAGAGTTATTTTATAAAATAATAACTAAGAGTAAAAGGAATTGTCACTTTTATAGCCCATATTTTTTTTCTTGTTGCTTCTAGTGTTCTTAGATTATTTCACCGAAGGGGGTGGAATCTTAAACTTATTAGCAAAATAGGTAAAGATCTTTTTATTTGTTTTTAATGTTGCCAACTTCTCCCAACATGGTTTAAACATATATTTGACCATCTGAACTGCCCACTTGATCAACTCAAAATAGTTACCACATTTCTTAATTTCACAATTCTATAGCTTTAAGAGCAGAGCTTTCACAGAATTTCTACTCTCTGTACAGTTTGTGCATTTTCTTTTCTCTGTAATATATGAATATATTATACTAAGATATATTATATAAATGAGACCATTATTCAAAATGAGAATCCTCTGTACTAACAGCATCACTATTTGTAGCATATAAGACTAAATAAATGTCTCCCATGAGTGACTAAATGCGAAATAAAAAGTAACCACTCAACATTAATAGTTTAAAAAATGCTATTAAACATAATGGCTTCTTGACATTCAAGTAGCACTATGTTTTAAGTGATCTTCATTTTTTAAGAACTACTTTATTTTCATTTTAAATATTGATGGCAAATCAAGTTCTGCAGAACAGAAGACCTTTGAAGGAAACTCTCCGTAAGAAAATAAATTACCTTGGACTCCTAAGCTCCAAGGTGCTATTTTTTAAATTTTTGTTTGTGTTGGGTTTGTTTTTGTTTTCTCCTTAGGCTATGTAATAAAATTATGAAATGAATAATTTTAAAAACTGAAAGAACAAGCTTATTTCTCAAGATTTTCATCAGACCCCTTTGGTATCCACTGTAGACTGTATCTTTCCTTCCTGGTTGACTTCAGTGGGAGCTCCAAAGCCCATCAGGGACATGTGAAGAGCAAGACTGTCTGATAGTCTATCATAGAAATGAGGCACATGAAAGGGATGAGACAGACAGAGGAAGGGGAAGAATGACATGAGCCCTACAAAGGACATAGGAACATAAGGTCAGCATTAGAGTCAGGCTCTAAGGGAAAAGAAAATGTCAGAGAGGGGGCAGGTGGCCCGGGTCTAATGTGAGCCTAGAATTAGGTGGAAGATGCCTTCAAGGTCTGTCTTTTATCCCACTCCAATTCACTGAAAATGAACTCCTAGGAATGGTGTGTATGAAGCTGCCATTCTCTGTACCCAAAGAAAGTAGTGAGGGCCGGAGGGTTAGCTCAGAGGCTCCGGCGCCTGCCTCGCAAGCGCAAGGTCCTGAGTTTGATCCCCGGAAACCACATACAATGCTGGGCGTGGAGACTCACGCCCACCAGCCATCAATACCACATACCACAGTGCCAGGCGTGGTGGCTCATGCCTGTAATCCCAGCACTTGGGAGGCAGAGACAGGCAGATTGCTGAGTTCCAGGCTTGCCTGGGCTACACAGTGAGCTCAGAGCCAGCCTGAACTACAAAAGCGAGACACTGTCTCAAAAAAACAACAAAAAAACAAATAAACAAACAAACAAAGTAGTGATATATACATACATGATCACCCAAGACTCAGGTTAGGCAGATGTGAGTGTAGCCCCACAATGAACAGCAGGGTGCGTTGACTGTAGATTGGTGTTGAAACAAATATTTCAGTCCCTGTGCACTGGACACTCGGCTGTCTGGAGGAAGGGCCTGTGCGTGTCTCATTCCCCACAGTAGACCACACATCCAGTTGCTAGGAGGGGACCTGAGCCATGGCAGACAGCCCATCAATCACGTACTAAAGAAAAACAAACAGTACCAAACACTGCTTGAGGAGCTTTTCTCGATTTTCCTTACTTCAAAGAAGGGAAGGGAGAAATAAATGATTTCTCTGGCCCTTTACAGAATTGTGAATCTATAAAGTATGGCTCCCAATGATTTGAGCCTAGCCATAAAAATTTGCAGACATATGTCTATTCACCAATATGTCATTTATATGTCACTTAATGTCATTTTCTGGAAAACTAAAAACATGAAGATGTTTATCAGGTTAAGCAGTGGTACCTCAGTTCACAACTCAGTTCTCTCTATGATTCTAGTTGCAAACCAAACAAGACAAAGACTGAATCAAATTTTCCCATAAGGTGAGCAATGAAGCTAACCATTGAATTTAATTTAGTTCTCATCTAACTCAGTTTGCAACCAGAATTGTGGAGTAAATTAAGTTCATGAACAGAGGTAGCACTGTAACTCGGCCATATGCAGAATGCAATCCCACAGCGCCTCTAAAAAGCTGTGTTCCTAGTACCCACTAGTTGGGGGTATTTTCTTCTTGCTGTGGTCCAAATTTTATTCTCAGCTCACTAAAAGGTTCATATTTGATATTATGGAACAGGAAAAAGAATTACCAAACCATAAAACTCCACAGAGAGTAGTCTCTGTTGTCAGGAAGGAGAACAGAGCTCCATGAATGAAGATTTTGGAATCAGAACTGCCAGAGCCTGAACTCCAATAAGACATTGACCCCAAACAAGGCAGTGTCCTCCTCTGTAATACAGTAGGAGTTCTTATCCCTTGAGTGGTGAAGACAAGGTGAAATGTGTGCGTGATATACTCCCACAGCTAATGGAAAATAATAGCAACTGTTATGGTTTAAGGCCCTTTCACTTGCTCTATCATAGAAAGAAAGAAATGATTTAAGGACCAAAAAAAGTGAACAATGAGCTGTCTTTGGAAGAAGGGAAAGTGAAAGACTTGAGATGGAGACTGACTTCAGAACTGGAAAATCTAGAATATCTCATCTACTTGTAGAATATATGATCCTGGGTAAGTCACTGTATTCTCAGAACCTAGCCACCTCTTCTGCAAAACATGATTAATCATGAGTTCTAGGAAGCACTCTGTAAATTCTAAAGCACCGGTCAAATGGTACCAATATCATTATTGCAGAAGACAGAGTCACGTGAGGTCCCACTGTTAACAGGAATAGCAAGGCTCGCAAAGCTGTGGTGTGGCTGTGAATGAGGGCAAAGTAAGAGCTGAGGGTCTACAACACCAACATCCAGAACTGGAGAGATAGTGACCATTTTCTCAAACCTTAGTCTCTGTTTTGGCTACTAGGAAGCAAAAACACAACAGAAACAAAAAAACTAGAATTAGAATTCAACCAGCCGAGACGCTGCCAGTCTCAGGAGGATGGGGCGGAGCAGCATGACTTGCTTATACTAAAAAACATAGTCAGACTTATTTATTTAGATGCAGCCATCATCATCTTTGACTTCAAAAGGAGCTTTTTACTGATTCCGAAGCACTTTATGTCCATAGACAGGTTTTAAAAAGTCACATCTCTAAAGACAAGAGAACAAAGCACCAAGAGCAAAAGAACTCATTATAAACACCTTTAAACCATCACACAGAAATATAATGTGGAGGAAAGCAAGCTCTTGTGTAAACACCAAGTGTATCAGAGGCCACCACCGGGTTTGTTAGGACATCTTCTTTAGAGATGTCAATATTGCCAGAGTTCTCAAGAGTCCACAAATCACTATTCACAGACCAATCCCCACCAGTTTCAACAAATACTGATATTCCTTAGCAAACCAGAAAGAGATGTGGGGGACTTTGCTGGGGAGGAATCACAAGCTGGGAGGAGTCCATCATCTGCTGCAGGGCAGCTGAGGACATGAAGCCTAACTGATCATTAATCTCTGTGAAAAGCCCAGAGCCAAGTCAGTATTTCTATTATAAACCAAAGATGAAAAGAAAAGCATAGAAGGCACACAGGTCTTTTTTATTGGTGATACAGTTTCAATTGGCACATATTGAGTGTTTCTAGAGATTTAATTAAGCAATCAGATTGCTTGAGTGGTCTCAATATTCAGTGCCTTTTATAGAGATCTTTAACGACTATGCATAGAATTATTCTGGATACTTTATGGACCATAGCAAGTGAAGCTTATATCTTCCAAGAATACAGTGAACATTTCTCCTACCATTTTAGCTAAAACAAAAGTGGTGGTTGTTGGGGTTGTTGTTGTTATTGTTATTGTTTTAGAGTAGGGAAATTTTAGAGTCATCCCTGAAAATTATAGTTAAAGAATTAGAAGGAAGATAATGTCTTTAAACCAAAAGGTATATGACTTCCTTGTACATGATTCACTCTGATGAAATTCCAGTGATTCATCACAGTAAATGTAGCAGCATGCAGTAAAACAAGGAGAGCAGCATTTTCAATATTGTATTTATTCATTCCTTTACATAAACAGTATCTTTAGAATGATGAATAGAGCAGTAAACAGGATCTATAAGATCCACGTCCACACAGAGAACAGCACAATACTGATTAAGAGGTGTGGGATCTTGGTTGAATTACTTAACCTCTGTGCGCCTCAGTCTCTTCATCTTTAAAATGGGGTTTAGATAATTCTTTCCTCATAAGCTCTTGTGAAGATTAAGCAGAAATATATAGATACAGAACAAGACACAGCATGTAATAAAACTATACAAATGTTATTTAGCATGATTACAGTGCAATATGCAAGGAAACAAAAAAACAAACAAGATGTTTGCAAACTATAATAAGTGTAACCAAAGATAAAGTAAAATAAAATAATGTGAAACAATCAGAGTTGGGTGAGTTTATCAGGAAATTCTTTTCTAAGAACTAGTATTTTTGCTGAGCCTTGAATATTAGAGTTGCTCATGATACAGATTGAAGGAGAAGCATTCCAGAGAGAAGGATATCAAATGTAATTTCTATAATGCAGTTATGAATATGTCTAGCCCTGTACATACAACTGTGGAACTGGTAAAAGTTTAGATAGGAACGTTCCTAACTAATAAGGACCTGGATTTTATTTTAAATATAATAAAAAACATTTCAATAAGCAGATGTAACAGATGTCTGATAATTGTTTTATGTGGTTTTAAACTGGCTCCAGGAGCTATGAGAAAGATAAACCAAGGATAAGGAGAGGAGAGGGCAGGAGAAGCATATGGGTTCAACCAGTCCATCTTGGAGAATGTGTGACAATGCTTAGTTCAAGCCATATTAGCTGAACGTGCTGAGCGCCTACCATGTATGAGGACCTGCACTGTGTGGGTATCTTCATCTATTTGAGCTGCTATAAACAGTACTATAAACTTGTGGCTTACAAAGAGCAAACACTTATTTCTTCTGTTCTGGAAACTGGGAAGTTCAAGGTCAAAACACCAACAGATTCATATCTAGTAAATAATGGCTTCTTATAGACAGCACCTTTATGTTCACATGGTAAGAAGTAAGACAGCTTTCTGGGTCTCTTTTATAAAGAAACTAATGCCAATTAAATGAGGTCTTGACCCTCATAACTTAATCACCTCCTAGAAGATGCCAACTCCTGCTATCATCACCTTGGATGTTAAGATTTGAACATATGAACTGGGGGAGGGGCACAAATATTCAGACTATAGCAATGACAAAATACAAAAATATATAAAATAGGCTCCTGGACTGGAAAAACTGAGATCCAATGGGAACATTGAAAAGCTAAAGAGATAAATGGTTTACAAGTCCTATTAGTATGTTCTCACTAAGTATTCATTCACTGAGTATTCTCTCACTAAGCAGAAAATAGTCAAATTTACTTCTGGAAGAAAAGGTCAAGAAAGGC
The DNA here is from genome assembly GCA_004025085.1 of Thryonomys swinderianus. Taxonomy (NCBI): domain Eukaryota; kingdom Metazoa; phylum Chordata; class Mammalia; order Rodentia; family Thryonomyidae; genus Thryonomys; species Thryonomys swinderianus. Next base: position 22,361 of record PVIC010019325.1, on the reverse strand, counting down.
TTTGGGAAGGAAATGAAGCTAGAGAGTAACAGTGAAATGCAAACAAGCAGAGATAGAAATTTTCATTTAGATGGGAAGATGTAGCTGAGACCCTACCTGGTAAGTTGCAGGATGATGAGCACAGGTTCAGGCTACCTGAATACAGGGATAAAAGACCCACCTGGGGAGGTGGACACAGGTCAAATCCAGAAGCGTCTTGGGTACATCACTGAATTTACTCTCCACCCTGTCAGGCTCACAAGGTATTCTGGGAATTTGTGAGAGGAACTGTGTTTAGAAAGAGAGTTTCTGGCAATCTGCATGATGAGTTAGAATGGGGGTATCTGGTAGAAGGAATTTTTTTTTTTTTTTGCTTTTTGGAGACAGGGTCTCGCTTTGTAGTTCAGGCTGGCCCTGAGCTCACTATGGTGCCCAGGCAAGCCGCCACAAACTCAGCAATCCTCCTGTCTCTGCCTCCCGAGTGCTGGGATTACAGGCGTGAGCCACCACGTCCGGCATTGTGGTATGTGGTGTTGATTGTTGGTGGGCGTGTCTCCACGCCCAGCATTTTATGTGGTTACCGGGGATCGAACTCAGGTCCTTGCGCTTGAGAGGCCGGCACTGGAAACACTGAGCTAACCCTCCGGCCCAAGTGTGTGCAATTTTAAGAATTTTCATTGTATGGAGCCCAAAATATTGCACCAGTGCCTTCTTTTACACCATTAGTACTTGAAAATGTACATTTTCTTTCATCCTCTGAAAAGCTGGACAGTATCACACTCTGCATTTTTCATACAAGCCAATTACTGTAGCCTTGTGACATGAATATAGGACTTCAGAAAGGAGTCCTGTCCTGAGTGATTCTCAGGGGGCTGAGAAATACTCTTTACATATAAGTATCATGGCAGCTGCTGGGCCCCGCACTTAGACTCTATCCTGTTCATTTTGAGCACCTACATGCAGTAAGCCTTCTTGTGACTGGCTAGAAATAAAAGCAAATCAGACATAGTTCTTAATTTGCAGAGGCAGGCAATAAATAGCCGCCATGGTACCTACAGAACCACTGTAAGCAGAATGAGCAGGCTGTAGCATTAAAACAAAGAAAATTTCTGATCAAGGTAAAAGCTTGCACTGTACCATACCTTGGAGGTGACAGAGCTCTCAGAGGGTCTTAGGCACTTGCTACTCACACCTCCAGCTCCTCTGACACTGGCCGCACCTGACACCTATGCTAATGCCAGACTCAACATCTGCCTATGGCCTCCTTGGAACTCACCTGGTCCTACATCTGCTTGCCCTGGCTTTCTCTAGCACCCACACTTGAGTTCTTTCTGTTGTCTATCTTCTAGGTTTCAGAGTCATGCCCACTGACCAAGCAAAGGAAGCTAATCTCAATTCCTGGCTTCATCTGATCAACTGGTTAGGCCCAGATGTGTTATACTACTGGTTTATTCGTTCCTTCAAAACTTATTTGCCTACCACATAGTATTTGCCAGTACCAGATAGTACAAAAGTGAGTAAAATATGGTGTTTGCCCTTAAGGTGCTAGAAAGCATCTAGCATCTCTGCATGAGATCCTCTAGGCAGCCATAATAACACACATAATTAACCAACAGGAAGTTATTATCTCACAGCTCTGGAAGTTAGAAGTCCAAGATCGAGAGGCCACAGAGCTGGTGTCTACTGAGGCCTTGGATTGTAGGTGACCCACTGCTCGCATGTCCACACACAGCATTTCTCTGCACCTGTAACACTGATTCTCTCCCTGAACCTTTAAGGATACCAGAACTATTGGATTAGGACCCACCCTCATGACCTCCTTAAATTTTAATTATTTCCTTAAAGGGCCTCCCTCCAAATCCATGCACACTGGCTTCAATTTGAAGCTTTAATCCAGTAAGAATTTGGGAGGAAGGAGTGTGAGGATACCACAGTTCAGTCCACCTAGGTAAAAGATGCAAATAAGTATAGATTATTGCCCTATAACAGAGTAAATATCAAAAAGGTATTGTTATTTCTGTGGGTAGCACTGATCTTTGAAACTCATTTCAAAGAAGAGAGAGTACTATTCATGTGGAGCTGCTACAACCAGGAAATCCAGGCAGAGAACAGTTTTTGTAAAACACAGACACGAAGGAGTATCATCTGTAAGGTGGACAGCAAGTCACTAGAACAGCAGAAATACAGAGAGAATGGCTTAGAGCACCATAGAGATGAAAGGCAAAAGCCATGCTGGGCCCTAGTGGGAGCCCCCTCCCTCTCTGTCCCAGGCTTAAACCCCGTACTATCATTGTTGTGCCTTTCCTCATGCAAATACTTCTGTCCTAGGTCTCAGTCCTAGAGTACTTAATATAATATTTCAAAATACTTTGTTTAGTTTACAGAACATATTTGGCACAACTGCTCCATGAGGCCATTTATCTATGGCATATTACATATCTGATACATATATATGGTATATTCTATATATTATATATGGTACACATGTATTGTATATAATATATATCTAGTACCATGTATGTGGTATATTATCATATTTGTGTGGTGAAACTGACATTTTAATGATAACAATAATTAACAGAGGCATCTGGAAGTCATATATTAACTAATTTAAAAAAAACTCAGAGGCTGGAGGGTTAGCTCAGTGGTTCCGGCGCCTGCCTCGCAAGCGCAAGGTTCTGAGTTTGATCCTCGGTAACCACATATAATGCTGGGCGTGGAGACTCATGCCCACCAACAATCAACGCCGCATACCACAATGCCAGGCGTGGTGGCTCACGCCTGTAATCCCAGCACTCGGGAGGCAGAGACAGGATTGCTGAGTTCGCGGCTGCTTGCCTGGGCACCATAGTGAGCTGAGGGCCAGCCTGAACTACAAAGAGAGACCCTGTCTCCAAAAAAAAAAAAAAAAAAAAAAACTTAGAGTGAGAATGTTAGGGCTGGCAAGATATTTTCTTGGCCTGGAAGGTCAGTCAAACGCCATCAGACCATGCTTTGACCTGACAAAGAGCCAACCCAGATCAAAGACCACTGGTACACTTTGCCAAAAGGAGCAAATTAAAGCACTTTCAAATCAGGAAAAGGCAAAGTAGGATTTTCTCTGGTGTTAACTTACTGGCCCAAGTAGACCAAATAGTGATTTACCTACCGCCTAGCCTGTTACCCAGAATTCTTCACTTGACCTTTGCCAGTGTTGCCAAGGCAACAGCTCTTAGCACTGTAGTGATTTTTAGTTTTAATCACAAACTTCATGTTGACTTGCCTGAAAATCTGTTACAGCAAAACTTTTAATCAACAGCATACATAAAGAAAATCTCTGCTTTTGACAAATCTGAGAATTTAGCTCTGAAAATTTTTCACTGTTTTGAATTAATATGTCTCTAAAATTCTTCTCTCACATCTAGGCCTTCCTCACACAACCCATGGGGCACAACAGTTTTCCCAGGTAGCTCAGGTGTCGGAGTGACTTTTCCAAACCACAGTTCTAATTTCTACATAAGGTCCAAATTCTTGCAGTTTGGGAAAGTCTGGTGCTCACATCAATCTGGCTTTCCAATCTCATATGTTTTCAGTCCTTCCATGTACTCTCTATACCAGGAATATGGAAGTGATCATGACTTGTGGAACATTTACAGAACACATCACGCTTTTTTATTTCTGGGTATTTGTGCACAATGTGCCCTTCATTTGCCTCTCCTTCAGCCTCGACTCTGAAACTAAACAAACACCTGCTACATGAAGTAGATCTGAAAACCTTTCAGAAGCTCTTCCCATCACAATACCAGTGCCTTTTATCTGTAAGTTATTACAAGTATTTATATGCTTGACTTCCTTGTAGTATCTATGAAAACAAACAGCCCTGGACTAATGCACATTACAAATACAGAGTTAACGTCATTACCAAATACTAAACTATTGTTCAAACACCCTACTGCTTGCTGTTTACTATGTGTCAGACACTATAATAGGAACTTTCCATGCACTTCCTACTTAATTCTCATAACAGCCAAGTGAGTTCAGAACCCAAAACCAAACTCACACTTCCTAAACCATACACTCAAGCTTCTCCTCTGTCCTGTCTGGTACTGTATATCTGAACAAGTCAATGTGCTAACCTAAAAGCACTACAGTTAGTAATTGGTCCAGGAATAATTTGTAGCATCACTGTCGTGCAACAGTTGAATAGCAAAGATTCAGGTTTAAGCAGAAATCAAAAGTCAAAAAGGTAACATGTAGGGTCAAAGGGGGGAGCCAAATTTGGAAAAGTCAAACAGATCTAAAAAATGCACAGTCTGAAGTAAGAATCACACAGCCTAAACTTTATCAGGCTAGGAAGACAACGTGGAAAATTAAAGAAAGCCACATCGCTTCTACTCAACAATTTGTTCTTCTACCAGGCATGATGGTACATGCCTGTAATCCTGGCTACTCAGGAGGCTGAGGCCAGAAGATCAAAAGTTCAAGCCCAGCCCAGACAGATTAGCAAAATACCATCTCAAAAAATAATACCATAAAAAGGATTTTGTGTGTAGCTCATGACTCTCTGTATTCAATCTCTACCATTACCAAAAAGCAGACAAGCAAATAAAAGCAAAACAAAACCTTCATTTCTACTAAATCTCATGACCTTCTGAGTGTTTAATTTCACCACTTTTGATAATGATCTATGTACAAGGAGCATTTTATACATACTTTATCTCCATTGCAAGAAAAACAATTACATGTGCATAGTGGGGAATGGTGGTTGATGATGAACCTCATGTGGACATTATCACAGGAATTGTACTTGAGTGGCTCAATTCCAGGGTGGGAGAGCATCTGGAAAATGATTTCCAGATGTTAATATTGTTCAGGAAAATGGAAAGTTATATTTTTATGTAACATCTTCTAAATTTTAAGTAACAGAACCTTATGCAAAAAGTTTAAAATGGGGCCGGAGGGTTAGCTCAGTGGTTCTGGCGCCTGCCTCGCAAGCGCAAGGTCCTGAGTTCAATCCCCGGTAACCACATATAATGCTGGGCGTGGAGACTCACGCCCACCAACAATCAACACTGCATACCACAATGCCGGGCATGGTGGCTCATGCCTGTAATCCCAGCACTTGGGAGGCAGAGACAGGAGGATTGCTGAGTTTGCGATGGCTTGCCTGGGCTCAGGGCCAGCCTGAACTACAAAGCGAGACCTTGTCTCAAAAAAAAAAAAAAAAAAAAGTTTAAAATGTTACTGGGGCACAACTTAAGTCTTCAACTTTATTGGGCTTCTGCATCAGTTAGAGAGCTTGTTAAAACACAGATTCTAGATCCTTGCAGTGAGATTGTGACTCAGTAGGTCTTTAATGCAAGCTGGCAATATGCATTCTTTACAAACTCCCAGGTAAACTGAGATTGCTGGCCCACTTGGAATAGTACTTGCTGGATTCCCGTAATATCAGCTCTAGTATTCATGTTTTTCCAGTTTGGCACCTCTGGTCTAGAGCTTTAGAGATGAAGCTGGGAGCAGGAGACAGCAAAGCAGACCATGATCCAGCACAGAAGTTGTCTTATCTTCACTTGGGTGCTTCTCTTGGGTGGTGTGCTTCAAAATAAGACAGAAGTGAGAGATCAGGCCTCCAAAAAGAGTTTTGCTTTCCCAACCTCAGACTAGGAAGAATTCAGGAAGTCAAAAGATGCCCAAAGGATGTATTGGAAATCAGAAAGAGTAAAAAAGGAAATGAGATGGAGAGGAGAGAGCTGAAGAGCTGGCATAAATTGACTTAGAGAAGGACACACCGAGAGGTGATTCCGTGGCAATCTCTGGCACAAGGAAGGAGGAAGGGAGGGAGTCTGGGGAGGTCAGGGAGCAGCTGATTTTAGCTTTGACTGTGGCTCAGGTAATACATTGTGAGTTTCCAGGACAGTAGGAGGGTGTGGTTCCAGCACCTGCCAGCTGTGAAAGACGGCCACGATGATCCAGATCTTTCTGAGAGTAAAATCAGACAAATGAGACACTTAGCACCTCAGGAGTTTCTTCTTTCTGCCAATATTTTTCAAAGTGCGGGACTACGGTTACTGCTAGCAAAGAGATTTTGGATGCTGTGTAGACTGAACTAATTGACTTTGGGTCACCAAAGAACTGAGGGCTTATTTCAAATCACATGCATTCCTTAGGTGTGTAAGGAGAGGGTCTCTCTGAGGGGCTGACTCTCCCAGCTCTAACACTTGCTGATCTTTCCTCAACAGACACAGGACGCCTAAGCATCATCATACTAGGCACACAAATATGAGCACTGATTGCTCCTGTGTTGTTTTGTGGTATTTGTTTTTATGATTTCTTATATGGGAGATGATACTGATATTCCATTTTAAGTAACAATAGAAAGTTTCCTTCTAAATAAATAAATTTAGGAAGGCAGAATCTACAGAATTATAGAGTAATATGAAGCCCAGAATACTTCTCCATGTGACTATACCAGTGGACACACCTCTATCTCTCCATGGTACAGTGAGACCTGAATTCAGGAGATTATTAGGCACAGAACAAGAACCGCACACAAACAGACCTCAGGAAACTCTAAAAGGCCTTAAAATGTAAAGTGCAAAGGATAGGAAATCATATTTTACTACTACTTCTCGAAATTCCTTGTTATTAGCGTTTTAATGGCTAAAAAGCACGACCAACTTTCTCATTAACCTTATCCGATTTGGGACAAAGAGCTTGAAAATGTTTTAGTTTTCCTGAATTGACTCTCATGCACAAATTATGATCTAGCAGTGGCCTAAATTATGTAATATTTGAACTGTAGATTTATTTCCTTCAAGCACATAAGACTCCTCATTAAGGAGGCAACAATACTTCATAATTAGGACTTTTAGTTTCAGAGGAGGTAACCTTTGATGATGTTGTTTAGAGGGAAGTTGGTGCATCTAAAGGCTTAAGAACAAATTATGTTGTTTAGGAAAGATACGTTCTACTTGAAATATGGTTCAAACCATTATATGGTTCATTGATTCATCTTTTACATATCACTAAAGATGACCTTCAACCTAGTCTGTGTTCAAATAGCCACCAATTTTGGGCCGGAGACTTAGCTCAGTGGTTCTGGCGCCTGCCCCACAAGCGCAAGGTCCTGAGTTCGATCCCGGTAACCACATAGAATGCTGGGCGTGGTGACTCATGCCCACCAGCAATCAATACCACATACCACAGTGCCAGGCGTAGTGGCTCACGCCTGTAATCCCAGCACTTGGGAGGCAGAGACAGGAGGATTGCTGAGTTCGCGGCGGCTTACCTGGGCTACATAGTGAGCGCAGGGCCAGCCTGAACTATAAAGCAAGACCCTGTCTCAAAAGAAAAAAACAAAAACAAACAAAACACCAATTTTAAAGAATGCAGCCAAAATAGCAAGTTTTTGTTTAAAACATTTGGCCAATGTCAATGTCAGTTTTTTTCAAATTGAGATGATTAACAAACCTTCAAGCTCAGTACAATTAAAAAAAAAAAAAAGCATTTGCAATCAGCCTGACAGAGATGTTTAGAAATGCATGATTTCTAACCCCTCGTAATACAAACCTGTAACATCCATCATGTTACATAAATAGATCACTCCGGAAAGTAAAGCTTGCTTCTAGAAATAATAGTTGTATAAAGGTGCTCATCCTTGGTAAATTAAAGATTGCTACCTCACTCCTATTTTCCACACTGAACAGAACACCGCAGGCAACTATTAATAGCATCGTTAGTTTCAAGAAGGCAGCTACTTGGAATTTGGATCTTAATGTACAGAAATAGATACTCATCTACTCTCCAGCAATGCAACAATCCTAATGGGATAATCTTTTCAGAATGAAAACTCTATCCTAATGAAAGTCCTCCTTTTTATTGAAACAAGAAGAAAGATACAACAAAGTCAAGGCTCTTCATTTACATGAGTAATCTCCCAACCTCACCAGAAAAGTATATTTAAACCCAAGGATTATTTGTTGGAAATTTTAATGTTAAACTACCTGCAGAACACATTTAGCTGCAGATAATACAAACTGATAGACATTTCCTTTCTTTACTGAATATGGAACTTATAAATATTTATTTTAAAGGGTCAACAGGATAAGATTTCTGTTGCTCAACAAACTTAATACGACTGTGTAAAATAGCTGAAGCTAAAGAGAATCAATATATTTAAACCCATAATATGTTAGGATTGGGAGCTGAATTTTAGAATAGCAGACTTTGCTTTCATGTCCCAGAAGCCAATTTTATAGTAAACTAAACTGCCTTTGGGAACAGTGTACCTGTATGTGTGGGGCTGGGTATGTGTGTGTGTGTGCTAATGAGACAACTCTCTCCTGGTATCTGAGAAGTATCATAAGAAAGAATCCTGAAGCATGTTCCCTATGGGACAGAATTCAAATGTGAATCATGTCCTCTAGAATTCTATAATATGCAGCCTATGCTGGTGGTGACTATGGTCCAACAGACAGGAGATAATCACATTTAATGCTTATGAAGTTGTGAAGCAATCACCTTCCTTCTATGCATGCACCTTAGCAACTGTATCTTCTCTGAGAAATGCTAGAACACTGAGCACCATGTCCTTGAAATATCTTTATCCTATTCCCAATACTCTTGTCAAGTCAAAGAGGCATTCTAAGAAGGTAGGGATAAGAATGTCTAGATAAGTGTTATCTAAAGGATGCTGGGAAAACTCACCTTACCTTCCTTCCTGTCTGTGTGCTGAGTCAGCCATTCTTTGATATGCTGGTCTTATGATGAGACAAAGAACACAATAATACCCACCCCTGCGGTACCCTGGAGAACTGAGCGCCTCATCTAAACCACCATGCTAAACCAGAGAGGTATCACTATTGTCAGGGACAAACCTCTCGTTTTCCTAAATTTGGGCTGGCAGTGCTGTAGATTATAGGCCCTGCCTGTGAAACTTCACCAGGAAGTTCTGTTGGACCTGTGTACATTTCTTATGAACCCTCCCTCATTAGTAAGTTGTAACTAACCTTATACTTTCTTGTTAGTTCCTGGTAGATTTAATAAACACTCAAATGTTTTCTTCAGTGTCTTGAAATCCCCAGCACATCTAGGCTATGGATGAAACAAGGACCTTGCAGACTCTCCTACGAGGAGATTTATTTCCTAAAACTCTGGATCTGGGCTGATCTTGAGACTTGCACTCGAGTCTCAGTCTGAGATTGTGTTGGTCTTAGGCCCAAGCTTCCAGAGCCCTGGCACTTCCTCCCTCTTGCTCCTTGAACCCTGTTTCTAAGACATGAGCAAGTTCAAACAAACCATGAAAAGGACCAGTGAGCTTTCCACCGGAGACTATCCTTGACTGGCCAGGCCTCAGCATTTTTTCTGCTGACCACAGATACAGGTCTGACCCCAGCCAAGATCAGCCTAACCTGGCCTGGTTCTGGGGCCCACTGATCTACAAGCCATTACTGATGGTTTTGTTTTTTTAACATCACTTAGATTTAGATGATTGTTTATGAGGCCCAAGCCATGATAATTTAAAACTTTATAGGTGTCCCTATTTCAGTTTCACATGGGCCAGATGGATGGATTTGGGTCACCGAACTCTATACAAAACAGAGTGAGACCTGAAAAGTTGGAGCAGTAGAACTGCCATCCAACAAAGGCCACATGCCTTGTCCTGGGACAGTGAGATAGGGCAGCAGCTGACCTGAAAGACACTTTGTTCCAATGGACCAGCATTATGGATAGAAGGGATAATGGAAGTGAGATTTGGAAGCAGAGAAAAACTACTAGAAACTGGTTCTTCTCGCTTTGAATTCGAAGTAGGATGGGAACCCTCTACAGGTTCCTAAGTCTCCCAGAGTTCTCAGCAAGGGTAATGAGGACAGCTCCCCACAGGTGCCCTGGTCTTCTTATCAACCAGATGGATGCAATTAGATTAAGTCTCAAAGCAATTGGGGTCAAAAGAAATGCTCCTGAAATGCTTCAGAGCCACTCATACATGCTACACCAAAATAAAGGAGCCTTCTGTGTCTCATACAACGTGTTCTGAGTACTATTAAAATTATTCTTTCTTTTGTTAGCAATGTGCCTGTTATAAATTTGTTAATCTTATTTTGAAAATCATATGCTGTGTATTTAGAAATGCATAATAACCAGGCATCACAGCCAGAGATTAGGTTTAGGGCGGGCCTCAGTGCCAACACTCAGTAACCCCCCACAGTGTTATGTGCCACCCAGCTTGAGAACTGCTGGGCTGGATTTTTCCCCTCTTTATCCCACCCAACAGACAAGGTCTTTCACTCAGATTTCCTTCTTTTCTGCACCACCATATCCCCCAGGTTTTGTTGCAAACACCTGGAATTTCACTTCTTCCAGATTTGTTCCTTTTTTTAAACATTGTACTTCTTATGTTCTGGGAATCCTTTCCACTTAATTTCAGCCTCATTAATAACAATTATTTAGGTCTAATTATGAGTTCAGCTGGTCCCTTTGCTCCTCAGTGTGTCTTACTTTCATCTTTTCCTTTTATGAAGTTCATATGTCAGTCAAGATCCTTTCAGCCACAATGAGCAGAGCCTCCTCCAGCAGTAGTTTGCAAAGTGGGGACATTTATCATCTCATAACTGGAAACCCGACATAGGCTCTTCCAGGCCTAGCTAATTTAGCAGCTTCACCATGTCGTCAAGGTACCAGGTGCTCTTCATCTTTCTGTTCTGCCCGGCTCAGCATGCCAGTAAGTCCCCTAATAGTTTTAAAATGGCAATAGCTTTTCCTAGGGTCACTTGCAGATAAGTAGCATCTGGAACAGGAAAAGATGTTTCTTCACACAAGGGCTCAAGGAAAAACCATTTCCAGAAGCACCCAGCTCAGTTTGTGTCTCTTATCCTGGCAAGAAAAATGAGATCACTATAGCTGTTATACCATAACCACGATCCGTCCCCGTGGCTTAGGAGGGACCAGTTTCTCTTACCCATGTGTCCATGTGACACTCAGACAAAATTCTGAATTCTGTCAGCACGAAAGCAGGGGAGACAGTAATGAAATTAATAATATTTGTCAAAACATATTGCAAAACATTTAAATTTGTATGTATTTTTCTCAAGTAGCTTAGTAAGGTCTTTTTTTTTTTTTTTTTTTTTTTGCTTTTTGAGACAGGGTCTCGCTTTGTAGTTCAGGCTGGCCCTGAGCTCACTATGGTGCCCAGGCAAGCCGCCACGAACTCAGCAATCCTCCTGTCTCTGCCTCCTGAGTGCTGGGATTACAGGCGTGAGCCACCACGTCCGGCATTGTGGTATGCGGTGTTGAATGTTGGTGGGCGTGTCTCCATGCCCAGCATTATATGTGGTTACCAGGGATCGAACTCAGGACCTTGCGCTTGCGAGGCAGGTGCCGGAACCACTGAGCTAACCCTCCGGCCCAGGTCTTTCAATTTTTAAAAAAATGTAGCAATCTTCAAACCCAAGTGATACTTTGGATAGGTAGTATGTCAATCTAGACTAGAAATACTTTCTTACAAAATATTTTTAATCATTATTCCCATTTAGCCAGAATCTTTAAATTAAGTCTTCAATGAGTTTTAAAGTGACTTTAAAAATTAATATAAAAGCAAAAATGTGTATGGAACGAAAATGTTAAAAGCAATATAAAAGGTGAATAATGGGGCAGGGAGAAAAACTGCAGCTTCAGGGAGTGAAGGGCTAATATTCTGAATGTGGAGCTATTTCTGCAGTAGAGAAAAAACAACCATATGCGTTGCACCTAATTCCCACCTCGCATTAATAGGAACCAAGCAGAAATGTCATAGATAAGCCTCAGGAGTGATATCAAGTGGTTCCTACCCACCAGATATGGGAAACTAAGTATGAATGAATGCAATGGTTTGAAACTCACCAAAATTTAAAATCTGTCTTTCACAACGATGTTTTAAAAACAAAAGAAAAATGAGTAAATAAAAACATTTTTGTTTGTCAGAAGTAGCTATAGCACAGGCTGTGTAGTCTTAATCATTAAAAGAGAAAGTAGTTTGTCTTTAATCAGATCCTAGCATTAACCATCTATGGCTGCCTAACGTCACAAAGTGAGAATCAGAACTCTGGGCTTTCTGATGGAAAAACATATGTTGTCTAAAAGTAGTCTTGCCAAAACCTCCAGTCTTGATCAAAATCAAACTACCAATTTACAGGAATCTCAGAAGATCGGGGAGAAGGTGAGTGATAGCAAAGTAAGCGTTACTATAAGGAAAACACTGACAGTGAAAATCTTGGTAAGTCAAACAACCCAGTTTTAGAAAGAAGAGAGAGGAGGAAGAGGTAAAAGAAAGGGAAGGAAGAAGAGGTAAAGAAGAAAGAGGAAGAAAGGAGAGGTAGAAAGAGAATGAAAAGGAGGAGAAGGAGAGGTAGAAGAAGGAGAAGAAAGGAAAGAAGGAAAAAGGAGGGGATGGGAAAGGAAAGAAGGAGAGGCAAAGGAAGGAGAGAAAGGGAACGGAGAAAAGTGGAAAGAAGAAGAGTAGGAGAAGAAAAGGACAAGGGGCAGAAAAGGAGAAGAGAGAAAGGAGGATGGGAGAATGAGGAGATTTAGATTTATAAGTTATCAAGAAAATGTTAAAATACATGGCTTTACATGATTCTTATTCAATCAAATAAACTATAAAATGAATCAAGAAAATCCAAACCCTGGCTTTCTAATGATGTTAAGAGATTGTTGATTTTTTTAAATGAGAGCTACTTCTTTAAAAAAAATGCATCTCAGTCTTTTAAAAATATATGGTGAAATAATGATATCCAGAGCTTATTTTCAAGCAATCTGGTGAGAAGAGGAAGGGGAAGGTTAGATGAAACAAGGTTAGACATAATTATTTGAAATGGGTAACAGTGTGTGAGAATTAAATTGCTCTCTAGATACAAAACATACATGTGCATGGGCACACACACACCATAAATTTATTTTTCTGGAGAGTTTTGACTAATACAGACAGTTTTTAACACCTCTTCTCCTCAAAGATGTTGCAAAACTTCATCATGATGAATCTATGGCAGGTGACTTTCTAAAAGAGGCCTTTCCCTTTTAAAAAATGGAGGTAATCTACTTAGTTCTGGAAAACTTTCCTTTCAGTTCCTATTGCTTCCTATTAAGTTAAATTGGACTTCTCAGTTCCAGTGCGCATTTCTCTTAATTTTAGCCTTAACATTTGTATACACTCTTTGGAGAAGAATTCCTTCCCTCTTTCTTCCACAATCATTGGTCTTGTTCATGATCATTTTACCATTAGGCCCATCTGTGGAGTCTTATTTTGAATTCCTTAAAAAAATTAGTTATATTTAGGTTCTGTCACCTCTGTAATTTTAGGCAAATCATTTTATTTCTCTAAGTTTGAGTTTTGGTTTTAGTTTTTCTATAAAATGGGGCGAGTAATAGCAGTTCATATTCCACAGGTAAGATATTAAAAATCTACAGGATTTTTAGAGTTAAGTAAAATAATGAATAGTGTATGAAAAAGACTTCAAGTGAGACGCTCAATTGTTATGAGCTTTCAGAGAACCCACTTCTTATTTTTCATATGTGAAATCCTTTCAAAGAAATACCATTTAAACTTTTCAAAATTTTATATTTTTTCTTGCACAGTCTCTACTTTCCTTGAGATTTTCCTCTCAGTTATTTTCAATCTGATTCACTATTTTGTGTCACTTGTGGTCTTCTAATATTTTGTTATTCTTGGCTGCTTGTTTTTACACAGAAAATGGATGTAGAGAGATTACTATGAGTACTGCAAATTCTACCACTGTGACTTTTCTCAGCCACTTCCTCCATAAAAATTCTCTTTTATGACTGCATTGGTAAATGATGAATAAATATAAACCTAATTTTTAGAAATTCAGATGTTCAAACAAATTAGAACGTTTCCTGTGCTCCTAACAGCACTCTGAACATCCTGTGCCTGTTATGCCCAATTGTGTAGTTTGTTCTCACTGTAGCGATTGTGAGTTGTAATTACTAGGACATGCAGAAGAGCCCTAGGTCTGTCTCAGGTTGTACAAGGAACTTCCGGCCTCTGTGTTACAGGACTCTGGTCACCAGGCAGCCACTAGACCTTCCCTGGGGCGTGCTCTTGCCTCCAATTCAAGGCATAAGCTAAGAAAACTGAGGGGCATCCACTCTGTGGTCAGAAAAGTGTTCTCCCAGAGTCACCCCAAGGGCAGTGCTACAACCAGCTACAGGAAGTCTTGATGAGGCCAAATGTTGAGCAGACTCCTCAGTCCCGCCCCCACTACCAAAGAATTGAATCCAAGGTTCCGGATGCTATGCATGTGTTCTACCACAAGCCCAGCCTTATCTTTTCTTTTTTATGATGTTGTCAACTTATATGTTACACTGACTGACACTGAAGAGCTAGCTCATCAGACTGTTGTAATTTTTACTTTAAAATAGCAGACGTTTCAAATAACTCAGGAAGAAAGGGATAGTCTATTATGTTTACCCAAATATTTAGGATTTGTTGTACTTCCTTTGTTACTGAGGTGGCAGCCTTTTTTCTGATATTGTTTCCCCTTTGTCTAAAGAAATTCCTATTAACAATTATTTGCAGGTACAGAGAATGAATTCTCTTAAATACTAGATATCATTCAACTGAGTATGTCTTATGTCTTTATTTCATGCTTAAAGATATTTTTACTAGATACAGAATTTTTTCCTGTGTTTCTTTTTTCCTCTTCCTTTTTAACGATTTAAAAGTGTGGTGCATTCATCTGGACTCCAATGAGAAATTTGTTGTCATTTGAATAATTGCTTCCTTCTAAGTAATGCATCAATTTTCTCCGCCAATTTTCCTTTCTTCCCCCATTTTCAGTTTCCATTGATTTTATTATGATGTTTCTAAGCACAGATTTCTTTGAGTCTATCCTGTTGAGGATTTACTGTGCTTCTCAAATCTGTAGATTGATTTCTTTTGTCAACTTTGGGACATTTTCGGCCATTACTTTTTTCAAAAATTTTATCACTAATATACTCTATCCCCTCCTTCTTAAGGTCTAATGACAGAAATCTTAGACCTTCTGGAGTTGTTCTTCTCTACTATTCTCAGTGAATAGTTTACATTGGTGCATAATCCAGTTCACTCATTTTCTCCTCTATAGCATCCTGATATTGGTCCTATCCACTTAATTTCTAATTTTTGTTCTTGCATTTTACAGTTGTGAAATTCCTACTTGTTTCTCCTTATCTACTATGTTTGATCAAGACTTTCTACCTTCCCACACAAATTGGCAGCATTTACAGTAATTCCTGAAACAATGTTTCAATAGCTGCCTGCAAGCCTTTGTCAGATGCTAATATCTATGTCTTTTGATTGTTCTTTTCTATGCAACTGAAAATTTTCCTGGAACTCTGTGCAGAGGAACTTTGGATTGAACATCTAGGAATGGACTATATATTTAAATTTTAATAATGAAACTTGGCTCTTTCAAAATTAATGCACAGTCATTATGAAAGAAATGTGTTTAAAAATAATGAAACAAAAAGAAAATAAAGTCACCTGTGATCTAACTACATGGAGAACAGTATTTCCTTTTATTTGCATATAATCTGTGTCAGGATTTATCTGATGTTTAGCTTCTACATAATCAATTTGATTTCTGAGGTTCTCCTCTTTACCTCCTCAAATACAGATTTTAATCCTCTGATGGCTTTTAACTTCCTTCTAACCACCCTCTTCCTCCTCTTCATTCTATTTTGTTGCCTTTACTTTTCCTCCTGTTACTTTTTGTATGTATTCTGCTAGATCATTCTCACCCTGTCAGCCCTCTTACCCGTGTCTATTCCCCCATACATGCCGCATTCTCCTCCATTATTGAGGTTTCCATAAAAGTTTCTCTCATGTTCTTTTGCATTCAGTAGTAAGTCATTTTCCAAAAGTGTTCCTCCGGTCAAGTGGAAATACTGTAAATTTTTAATAATTTTCAAAGGTCCTCATATTGTTGTTACTGTATGCTTTCTTCCCTACTCTTCAGATAATAGAGTTTATAGGACTGACAGCTTGGAATTTTCCAATGTGGAGAGTACAGTTTACATGCCATGGTCTCTCAACCATTCCCAACATCTAGTAGACTTTTATATCTGTACAGATACTCAGATCTCATGGACTATTCTCTAAGAATGAGATGGTGGGCTGAAGTTGGTCAGAAGGTAGAATCCTTTGGGTTTCATGTAATGAACTGTGGATATGCTCTTAGCTGTTCTCCTGAGTCCCACACAGTCAATCGTTTGGCCAGCAGAAATTTCAACTTAGATTCTAACAACAAAATATGTTTCAAGGTCTGTTTTATTTTGTTTTGTTTTGTTTGAGACAGAGTCTCACTTTGTAGTTCAGGCTGGCTCTGAGCTCACTATGTAGCCCATGCAAGCCTCGAACTCAGCAATTCTCCTGTCTCTGCTTCCCAAGTTCTGGGATTACAGGCATGAGCCACCACGCCCAGCATTGTATGTGGTTACTGGGGATCAAACTCAGGACCTTGTGCTTGCAAGGTAGGCACTGGAACCACTGAGCTAAATCTCCTGCCCTCAAGGTCTGTTTTAATATTGTAGTTATTTAAAAGTTGAGCCAGGTACTAACCCTTTAAACCACAGACATTTAAAATTTTTAAATGTTATTTTATATCCAGATGTCCTATTTTTTATTGATTTAATTACTTATTATCTGCTAAGGACATTTAGAAATATTCAATAAAATAATTTAAAAGCATCTTCAATGAATGTGAAATTCCTGGTGGATAAAGTACATTTTATAACATAAATGAAGCCTATGGAATTCAAAAGCTCAAGTACTACAATCCAAAAAGAATGACCGATTGGTCCAGTTACCTTTACTGGGTGTGGGTGGGACCACCACTTTTTCATATTTGCCTCTAAGCTTTCTGTCAGTTAAAGACAAATAGAAGCATAATGTGTCATTCTCAGATATCAAACTATCCTAATTCTTTTTTAAAAATCCATGACACTAATTGTAAATAATTATACTGGAGGAAGCTTTGAGCATTGTTTTAAATATCTCCCTTATCAGTCACTCCATAGAAAATGCAGTTGTAAGAGCCTTATCATTATTTCTTATAGTATATGTCAATTTATGCTAAAATAATTGAAAGATGATAATTAAAAACAATTTAATGAAGGAAATTCTGCCAGAGGCCGTGTAATATGTTGCAAGTGATGGGCTTTTTATTTAATTTAATCCTAGATTACAGTTTTAAGTATCTTGATAAATCCATGGGCATAAATCTTCCAAATAATCTATTTATTTCTTCAGTAAGCTTTTGACAGTATTTTAGTCTTTCAATTCTTTCAACAACCTGAGGTAATATCCTTGTTCCTACTAAATTATGTTTGAGGAAGTGGAAGCGCTAAGGAGTAAATGCTTTGTTGAAGATCAAACAGCTGGTGAAATGTTTGGAAGAGACCTAAGCACCGGTTTTCCAATTTCAGTTAACCATCTGCATGTACAAAGCATCTACAGTGTGCTAGGCACTGCCGAAGGACATGGCAATGGATAATTTAATAAGATGCAATCCCTGTTCCAAAGAGCTGGAAAGGAAAACATATACAAAAGTATCATTTCATATAACTTGGCAAAGTTCTTGGGCTTAGTCATGCTAATAAAATACCAGCACCCATGGAGTGGACAGGTTGAGAACAGAAAATTGTTGGATGAAGATAAATATTCCTGGACATCTCCTCAGAATTACGTTCTAAATTTTATGAAAAAAAAATTTGTTAAAAAGTCCTACATGCAGGGCTGGAGGGTTAGCTCAGTGTTTCCAGCACCTGCCTTGCAAGCGCAAGGTCCTGAGTTCAGTCCCCAGTAAGCACATACAATGCTGGACGTGGAGACTCACGCCCACCAGCAAACAATACCACATACCACAGTGCACGATGTGGTGCCTTGCCTGTCATCCCAGCAGTCGGGACGCAGGGACAGGTGGATTGCTGAGTTCGAGGCTTGCCTGGGCTACATAGTGAGCTCAGAGCCAGTCTGAACTACAAAGCGAGACTCTATCTCAAAAAAAAAACAGTCCGAATCCCAGTACTCAGGAGGCAGAGGCAGGAGGATTGCTGAGTTCCAGGCTTGCCTGGGCTACATAGTGAGTTGAGAGCCAGGCTGAACTACAAAGCGAGACCCTGTCTCAAAAAAAAAAAAAAAAGAAAAAAAAAAGGCCATCTGTTTCCGGCCGACTGAGGGCCGCCCACTGGCCCACTGCAACACAGAGTGGCGTGGACTCGGCTATCAGGTGCCATTCATTTCCGGCGGCTTGAGGGCCACCCACCAGCCCACTGTATCCCAGAGCGGCGTGGACTCGGCTACCAGGTGCCATCCATTTACCACGGCGGTGGACTGAGGGCTGCCCACCGGCCCACTGCACCCTGGAGCGGTGCGGACTTGGCCACACTGGGTGCCATTCCATTTTCAGAGGCGAAGGAGGACTGAAGCCTGCCCACCAGCCCACTGTACCCCAGAGGTGTGCAGTGAAAAGTCAGGAATATTGTAATACCATCCAGCTAGATTCTGGGATAATTACCGGAAAAGGGAGCCTCCTGCTGCAGGAAAACTCTACTCCCTCACAAGTGAAGCTGATGTGGAGGCTGTCATGGATAAGTTGTTTGATGAGCTGGCTAAGAAACAAAATGATTTAACTAGACCAAGGATTCTAAAAGTGCAAGGCAGAGAGCTGCGGCTGAATAAAGCCTGTGGAACCATTGCTGACTGCACATTTGAAGAGCTGTGTGAGAGTTTGTAGGTTTCCGGCGGACTGAGGGCCGCCCACCGGCCCACTGTATCCCGGAGTGGCGCGGACTCAGCTACCAGGCGCCATCTGTTTCCAGCGGCGGCAGACTGAAACCTGCCCACCGGCCCACTGTACCCCGGAGCTGTGCAGTGAGGAGTCAGGTACGGACCCTGGGCGCCATCCCCACCACGGCCGGTTGAGGGCCTCTGCCAGTCCCAACCCCACCCCGGAGCTGCGTTGTGAGGACCCAGGTCCTAGAGGAGCAGGAGCCATCTCCTGTGTCCCTCCACAGGAGGCGTGCTCCTAGAGCCGCACTGAGAGACCAGGCAAGATAAAAAATAAAGGGGGGGGATTTAGCTTCTATTTTGCCATCTACTTCTAGATCCCTCTATTCACCTCTTGTCCCACACCCTCTCCTATCTTCCTGTCAGATGTAATACCCAGAAGTAAAAGATTCTTAGGCTGCCCTATTTCTTATTCTGTACTATTATAAGAAGCTGTGCAAAGTCTCCAACGGTCTTACAGCATATAGTTGATACTGTTGTATATACGCCCTTTTATCCTCTATTATCCGCTGGCATATATGAGGTTCTAGGGTATAGGTGATGTTCATAAACCTGCTAACCCTATTTCATTATCCTCCTGTCTCAGTACCTCCCTGATTCCCCAGTGACCTCTTATCTCCAAAGGGTTCGGGGGCTACATTTATGATCTATATGTTGTATACACATTGCTGATTAATTCTAAATTCTGGCATATGGACATTGAGGTAACTCATAAGTTCAAAGTCTTCAGAATAGAATTTAACAAAACTTTCTATCTCATTTACTGTGTTTAATACTGATATTGGCATTTATTGTATTATGGAAACAAATATGATGTGATTGTTCTGCTCAAATACCTCCCATGATGTGTCAGAACTGAGAACTCTCAAGGGTCATTACAGATTCAAGGAGGAGCCCCCAGGAAAGTGCCACATCCAAAAGGCCCCAGATAATAGAAAGACACCTGCAACAAACATTGCCCTGTAATCAGGCAAAGAAGAGCATTAATAACAACGAAAAAGTAGAAATGAGAAAATACACAAAAAAAAACAGACAAAAAGATCACCACCACAGGCAAATTCAGAGAAAAGGGAAATAGGCCAAACTGAAACTCAAACACCAGGACTCTTGGAGATGGTAACTAAAGCAGATCTAGTAAAATGGAAATCAGAACTCATCTCTGAGATCAAAACAGGGATACTGTCCACAGTGAAAGACAACATTAAAGAAGAGATCAGCGAGATGATAGAATCCAAGATAGCAGAAGCAATGGAACCTTTTAAACAGCTTCAAGCAGAACTCCAGGGAATGATGAAGGAGAACGAAAGCTTAAGCAGTAGGATGAATGAAGCAGAGAACCGAATCTCAGACCTAGAGGACAGCATAGCAGCCAATGAGCAGGAAAGGTATATTCTATGGAAAAGAGCAAGGGACCATGAGAAATCAATTCAACAGCTTCTAGATAACTCTAAGAAAAATAATATGACTGATTGGAGTCACTGAGGAAGCAGGAGACAGTGTAAAAATAAAAAAGCTATTGTCAGAGATAACAACAGAAAACTTCACAGGAAAAGAAATAGACATACAGATAAATGAGGCCTATCAGACTCCAAAATGCCATGACATAAAAATATCTACACCTAGACATATAATTATCAAGGTTCCAAATGTACAACAAAAGAATGAAATACTGAAAGCAGTGAGAGAAAGGAAGAAAATCACCTACAAAGGGAAGCCCATTAGGATCACAGCAGACTTTTCAACACACTCAATGCAAGGAGAGCATGGAGAGAAGTATTTCAAGCATTGCAGAAAAACAACCTCCAACCTAGACTGTTGTATCCTGCAAAACTATCTTTCAAAATAGACGGGGAAATAAGATACTTCCATGATAAAGAACACCTGAAAAACTTCACAAGCACGAAACCTGCACTCCAAAACATCCTAAAAAACATTTTGGAAAAAAACACAGAAAATTCCATACCCACAATATCCAGGAGAGTGAATTCATTGGGGCAAACAAGAAACTAAATAGAATAGGGGAAAAGCAAGGAACATGGCAGCTCTGAATATGTCCATATCAGTCATAACCATTAATGTCAGTGGACTCAATGGGCCAATTAAATGACACAGACTAGCAGATTGTATCAAGAAGCAAGATCCTACAATCTGCTGCATACAGGAAACACACCTAATTCAGAAGGAAACCCATAGACTGAAAATATAAGTTTGGAAAACAATCCTCCATGCCACAGGAAACTGCAAAAAAGCAGGAGTGGCTATCTTGTTTGCAGATAAAATAGATTTCAAACCCAAAGTGATTAAAAGAGATAAAGAAGGTCACTATATTCTTGTACAGGGAACTATCCAAGAGAAAGAAATAACAATCATAAATATTTATGCACCAAACTCTAGTGCACCCAACTATATAAAAAAAACATCACTGAACAGGAAAAGCCAGTTATCCATGAATACAATAGTAGTAGGGGACTTTAATACTCCACTGTCACAAATTGACAGGTCAACTGGACAAAGAATCAATAAGGAAATACTTGAGCTAAATCAAACTTTGGAGCAAATGGACTTATTAGATACCTACAGAATTTTTCACCCTTCAAAGTAAGAATATACCTTCTTCTCAGCTGCTCATGGATCATTCTCCAAAATAGATCACATTCTAGTCCATAGAACAAGCTTAAGTAAATGCAAAGGAATCGAAGTTATCCCCTGCATATTGTCAGACCATAGTGCCTTGAAACTGGAGCTGAATAGCAGAAGAAATTCCAAGATCCTCACAAACATATGGAAATTGAACAACACTCTGTTAACCAACCAATGGGCCACAAAAGAAATTAAAGAAGAAATTAAAGTATCTACAACTAAACAACAACCCCAGCCCAACATACAGGAATTTATGGGACACAGTGAAAGCAGTTCTATGAGGGAAATTCATAGTAGTGAATGCCTACACTTGGAAAATAGAGCAAACTGAAATAAACAATCTAATGATGAACCTCAGACAATTACAAAAAGAGGAGCAAAACAAACCCAAAGCACATACTAGAGAGGAAATTATAAGGATCAGAGCAGAAATTAATGCAATGGAGACAAAGAGAACAATACAAAGAATCAATGAATCAAAGAGTTAGTTCTTTGAAAGGATAAATAAGATCGACAAACCCTTAGCCAACCTTATCAAACAAAGGAAGGAGAAGGCTCAAATCCATGCTATAAGGAATGAAAATGGGGAAATCAGCACAGACCCAGAGGAAGACCAAAGGATCATAAACACGTGCTTTGAAAATCTATACTCCAAGAAGATGGAAAATCTAGAAAAAAATGGATAGATTCCTAGACACATATGAACTTCCAAAGCTGAATGAAGAGGATATAAAAATGTTAAACAACCCGATATCAATCTGGGAAATTGAAAATGTAATAAAAAAAAAAGCCTACCAACACTGTAATCCCAGCACTCGGGAGGCAGAGACAGGAGGATTGCTGAGTTCGCAGCGGCTTGCCTGGGTACGATAGTGAGCTCAGGGCCAGCCTGAACTACAAAGCAAGACCCTGTCTCAAAAAGCAAAAAAAAAAAAAAAAAAAA
>PVIC010019324.1:0-30665 GCA_004025085.1 Thryonomys swinderianus | reverse complement strand
CCATTTGGTTTCTTTGTTATTACTCAGTTTCTATATATAATAAATGACTAATCTTATCTCTAAGTCCACTTTTACCTAACATTATCTCTACCTGAAACCAACTAAAATACTTTTCTCAATCATAATGTGAAGCAAAAGATGGGTTTTAATAAAAATATTTTAATGAAAACAAATACCTTATATTTTACAAAAAATATAGGCCTTCAAATCATCCAAGAGCAGTTTCAAAAGTTTTCATAAGGAAGTATCATTCAATAATCTGTGAGCTACAACTTGCAGGACATTTGGAGTGAATATTTTTTTGCCTAGTTTCAAACTGATGTTGTGATTGAAGTTATCAAAAAGATACAGTATAATTTTAAAAGCTAAAAGGTATGTTTTAATTTTACTATTCATATTAATGTGTCTTTCAGATCCAGGAACCAGGGCCAGAGATTTAGCTCAGTGGTTCTGGTGCCTGCCTTGCAAGCACAGGTCCCTGGTTCAATCCTGGGTAACCACATATAACAATACTGGGTGTGACTCATGCCCACCAGCAATCAGTACCACATACCACAGTGCCGGGCATGGTGGCTCACACCTATAATCCCAGCACTCGGGAAGCAGAAGCAGGAGGATTCCTGAGTTTGAGGCTCGTCTGAGCTACACACTGAGCTCAGGGCCAGCCTAAACTATAAAGCAAGACCCTGTCTCAAAAAAAAAAAAAAAAAAAAAAAAAAAAAAAAAAAAAAAAAAAAAAAAAAAAAAAAAAAAAAAAAAAAAAAAAAAAAAAAAAAAAAAAAAAAAAAGGAAGATCTAGGAACCAAAAGATTAACATTTTAAAATGAAAATATATTCTTTTAACTTTCAAAGAAAATTAAAAAAGACTTTGAAATACTGAAAACCATCATAGTATCAAAGAAAATAGTCAAATGAGGGAGTCACAAAGGCCTAAGAGCTCTTTGGTGGAATTCTTACTCCCGTGGGTGGTGGTGATGTCATAGTGTCCTACTTAGTCCGAGGACATAAAGGACTGCAAGGAGGAAGCCCAGAAGAGACACAGTAAACTATTGCATAAATCACATTATTTTCTCAATGGATTTTATATTGTTCATTTTTTTATCTGCTTTTTTCTGCTCAGGGGTTAGTAATTTGAAGTCCAGCATGGGAAGTAAGTATTTAAAATTTTATAGAAATAACAGGTAAGATGAATAACCCTGAATCATGGAAAAACTGGTATGTGGCAATTTTCTAATGATACAAAGTTAATTATTGGAGATGTAATATTCATATTTTAGTTTTCTACTTCAAATTGTGATGCCTTATTACAATTATGATTTGATATCTTTAGGTGTAGGTGAGTATCAAACAGAAGAGGAAAATATGTCAAATGATTTTAAAGTAGATGAAAAAACAGAATATACTAAACCTCCTGTACAAGAAGAATACATGACTACAAATAATGTTGATGTGAATGACAAACCTAGCCATCAATATAAAGATGTAAACCAATGTAAGTGTGTAAACAATAGAAATATATGAAACAAATATACAAAGCATAGTATTGTTTTAATTTTATCTCCCCCTTTTAAGTTCACATAATCATTTTATTGTCTATCTCATAAAGTGTCCCTTACCTTATAGGGTTTTCAGTGTAAAAAGGGAATCCTTGTGTTTTATAATTTTTTTACAAGATGTCACAGAATTTAACAAGTTTCTCTTGGTAATTTTTTCCTACTGCATCAATTCATCATGCCACTATAGGGATTTATTCACCTTAATAAAAGTTGACATAATGGTAATGAGTTAAATAATTATGCATTTGAAGATGAGTATCATTTTCTTTGTTTCATTGTAAAACAAAGTTCACAATGAGTCCTAGATGGCTTCAATCATCAGGACTGTCTCCTCGTGCAGTTCTCCAGACCGGAAGTCCAAAATCAGAGCTTTAGTTGAGCAGGTAAAGCCTCTCCGCAGGACCGAGGTGAGGGGCCTCCCTTGCCCCTCCTGGCTTCTGGGGCCCCAGGTGCTCCCTGTGGTGGCTGCAGCACTTCAGTCTACTCCCTCTCTTTGCAAGGCTTCTCCCTGTGTGTCCATGTCCACAGGTCCCTCTTCCTGTGAGACCTCGGTCACATCCAGTTAGGAGCCACCTGCTCCAGTACGACTTCTTCTTACTCCTGTCATCAACCCCCCTATTTCCAGATAAAGTCACTTTCTGAGTACCAGGTGTTAGGTCTTCCACACTGGCTTTTCTGGGTGGAGGCCACAATTCAGCCTGTAACAGTGTGAGTATGTTTGGAAAGTATGTTAAAATTTAGTTTATAACTTGTTATGATAGATATTAAGAATTTTCTCTCAGACTGTTGCTAACTTTTACATCTGTTTGATTATCTTAATCATAGGGAAATTTCCCACTTTTATAAAACTAATTCTGTTGATGAATTCCTTTATAATTTTTGTATTACCTTGCAGAATTTTTAGACTAACTTTTCCAAACCAAGATATTAAACTTTTCTTTTAATTTTTAATAACAATTTCCTATTATGTTTCTAATTTTTACATCTTTATTTTTGTATATGGTGTATAAGAGGAATAAAACGGTATTTTTCAGACAATAGCCAATTTATCTAAATCATTTTACATATGTGACACATTTAATATTATGTAAATTTTCATGCTCTATTGAGGCAGTTGCTGAATAAGTTTTTAATTGCTCTTTTCCAGTCTATTCATAACAAAAACATAGCATTTCAATTTTTATATTTTATGATTCTCAAGAGGATTGTTGTACTACAGTTCCTTTTTGTCTTATTTTTTCCAATACCTACCGCAAGAATTCTGTTAACATGAAAATAAATTAAGGTTGCAATCTTTTTCATGTGTATGTATGCTGGGAAAAATCAATACACATGTAAATATTAACCACTATACATACATTCATGTCTGTGTAAAATTTTTTGTCATTCCATGAGAAATTGGAAGAACAGATATTTATCTATATGTGTTTAGTCTGCCATCTTGACCCAATTTGCTTTGACCTCTTTGTTGGGTAAATATGTTCTTTAGTTTTTTAATTATAACCAACCCCATAGATGATTTATAAGAGGAGGGTTCCATATGTATATATCTATGTGTGTCTTATTATTGAACAGTATGGTTTTAACCTGAAGGAGACAATGGCATAACAAAGATTCAAGTGAAGGCTTCTTATTTTTTTGGTAATGTCAACACAAACAGTGATAATATTGCCCATCCACAATCTACTTAGGTATATAATATGGACTTATGCATTTTCCTCAAACTTCATCAATAATTGTTTCTCCAACTCAGCATGACATTTTTCCTCATGATTTTTTCAGTATCATTTTTGCTCCATTTACTTGAAGATTAAAAATTAGTCAGTGCATACATCTTAAAAATCTCATGGGAAAGAATGATAATGTACAAGAAATGATTTAGGTGTTTACTAAAGAGTTTTGCTTTTGTTTTCAGTTGAGTTTACTGCACAACATCCAAATGATAAACATTCTGAAATAAACATGAAAGCAACAATGGATCTGACTTTTGGTCTGAAGAACTGTGAGTACTGAACGTGGCACCATAACAGCCCTTAAACCAGGGGGTGAAAGCAGCACTAGAGTGTGTTGTGGGGGAAAGAAGTCTTAGCTCCTAAACTAGAATCCTCAAATTTCCCCTTGCAGGTGGACCCTGGTTCTGGGCCCCAGCTGAACCCTCAGTCATCTTGTAGGTTTTTCTCACTCTTCCTGCTACATCATACCTTGAAGAATAATGTTGATCACACTGATAATTCAGAGGCTAGAACAGATTGTACATTTCTGGATCTGATATTTTGATTTGTGTGGAAAGGAAAATAATTAACTTTAAAAATCTGAGATATTTTACATCTTTCTTAAATCTACAACTTTACTCCTTTAAAAAAAAAAAGCTTCAATAAGCATAAACAGAGAATGTTTCTGACTAGAGCAGACAAAACAGACTCACTAATTACCTAATTAATAATAAAATTACTTGCCATAGTGGAATATTTTGAGCAATTCCAAACCTTGTGACAGTTATATTTCCAGGGAAGACATTAATTCAATGATCCTTTGTGGGAATCTTCTGTACACAGTAAATAGTATCTTGACTTGTCTGGGACAAGATACGGAGAGCCAGCTCCAAACAGCCCATGTCCCTCAAATTCCCTCAGGATGTGAGACACTGAGGCCCAAAGAACCCAGAGAAGAGATCCCAAAATCCTAACTTCTATTCCCACAATTCAGATTGCACAGGCTATCAGGAAACCACCTGGGTGAGAAAGTCCTGACATCTTTAAAGGGGCTCTGGCAACATGTGCATCCATGGTAGGGACCACCTATGGGACAAGAGCCTCAAGGAAATAGAGAGCTCTGGAATAGTTTTGCCTGAAAATGGCCTGCTTGAGTATAGTCGCTAAAGTTCCAAGGACAAGGGGTAAACGCAAGCAACCAGTTGCTTCTTTTCTCAAGTAGAACATAATGGCTGCATAGCAGAGTTTAAGAGTTTAAACTTGCCTTTGTTTTGGGTCTACTCCAGTACTGGAGTCCCTTCTCCATTCTCTCTTGTCAGCTGGGTGCTTGTGCTGAGTTCGTGGGCTGGGCCTGAATTCATTTCTGCGTCTCTGTAGAGCATGGTCTGTATACATATACAACTTATATTGACTTCTGTATTCCAATGTTAACTACTATGCGGGAAAATAGCTCTACAATTACAGTTCCCAAACAGTGGTCTCTTGGTGACCTACCTGCAGAGGGACACACTCTAAAGTATTACCCTAAATATTAGTCACCTTGTCATCACTGGAACAAAATACCTCACACCTGAAACAACAGAAGATTTATTTTTAGTCTGTTTCAGTTCATTTAGTCTGTAACTGGCTGGTTCCAAGGCAGAAATGACACAGCCAAATAGCATGGCAGTAGCAAATTGCTCACCACATGGTGCCCAGAAAAGAGAGAAGGGAGGAGCCAGGGATGAGAACAGACTTTCCAAGTGATGTTCCCAGGAACCTCACCCCTGCAACTGGCCACATTTCCAAAAATGATGTGTTTAGGGGCAATTTAAAATCTAAATTACAACATTCTGCTCCTGGCACCAAAATGACTCATGTCTATCTTATGCACATTTTATTATGCACATTGCATTGAATCCATCTCTGAGAATTAGAGAAGTCTTAATAGTTAAGATTCAAGTCCAAAGTTTCCTTTGAGATTCAAGACAAACTCTTAGTTGTGATCTTCTGTAAATATCAAAACATATACTTCTAACATATAATGACACAGGGTAAGCATTCCTACTCCAAAGGTGAGGAATAAAGGTATATACAGAAACTGGACCAAGGCAAGGCCAAAATCCAGCAGGACAAATATTAAATCTAATAGCTGAATGTCCAGCACCTGGGGCAGATTGTGACAAGATATGAGCCCCAAAGGCCTTAGGAAGCCCCTCCTCCATGGACTTGCCCTGTGCAGCCCTCATAGCCTCTCTGAGCTAGCTTTGCTTGCTGCCAAGCATGTATTGCCCTACCAGGGCCTCACTGCCTGGCCTTGTTGCCTGCCTTCTGAAATCTGAGTGCATTCTGCAAGCTTCAAACATCAGTACCATGTGGATGAAGCCAGTGTTCTGCCACTGGGCTTAACCAGTAGCATGGCTCTCTTGGATCATAAATGAAGAGGCCTCTGAACTCCTGGATGATTGAACTCAGGGGAAAATTTCCTTAGATGTCCTTGAATGAGCATGGTACTCTGGATTTCTCTTCTCAAAGTAAAGTCTTTCAAAGGAGGTTATCCTTTTACATTCACCACCATGGAATGTATGGGGTCTGACTGTTTCCTAAATGCCTTCAAGTCATAATTCCTATTGTCTTGATGCAAATTTTTTGTCTTCATTTTAATATTAATTTTTCTGCATCCATGCTTTCTTCTGTCCCAACTCTCTGGGTGCTTTCTTTCTGAAAAAAACAACAAACCTTTTAAATCTTTGCTACTTTTCCCTATAAACTTGGGTAAAAGCAGCCAGCAGTACTTATGCTATGGCCTGAATATTGGGCTTCCATGAAGTTTCATCGACTAAATCAATTTAAATTCAGCCTCACACAAACTCTTAGGACACAGACACAATGTAGACAAATTTTCTACTAAAGAATAATACAAATGGCTTCTAGTCCAATTGCCAAGGTATTCCTTGTTCTTAACCAAAATTTCCTGAGCGTGACCTTTACTGTCTGGATTCCTCTCACCATTCTTGTCTTCTGAGCTCTTCCCAGCATCATACATCTAAGCCGTGTCCTCAGTGACCTGCACTTTCAGGCCAGGCCCCAGCCTTAAAGTAAAACTTTTTGGGTACGTTTTAGATCTAAAGCATATTAAGTTAAGCCTGCAGATATTTAATGTATGGTCCAAAGTCTTTACATATGTATCCCGTTTACAATTGACAAGGACACTCACACTGCCTTCCTTGTTCTTGTCATTACACTGAGCAGGTCAGGCTGGCAAAGATTGGCATTTCAAGGCCTGGGAGAGGTCAAGGTCTGTGCAGAGGATCTGGCTAAAACAATTCTCTCAGCCAACTGCTCTACTCGTACTCTAGAAGACTGTGTCCCTGTATTCTCTGCTTTTCTTCTCCTTTACAGGTCACTGGTACTTTTATCTCACCTCAGACTATCATCTCAAAAGCTTTATTTTTAAATGCCTCCTCCTCTTCTCCTATATTCCTGATGTCATGTCAGGAATACAGATGTCAGTGTCTTTTCACTGTTTCCTGTCCTTGCTTTTCTTTCACTTTTACTTTATAAATATTCTTAATTACAGGTGTTTAGTTGGTGTTTTTATATGCTGATAACCCCTTATTTCTTTTTCTAGATAAAATCATCACTACAACTGAAGATCCCATCATGGAAGAAAATAGACCCACTGAATCCCCTCATAAAAATAACTGAAGTATTAAAATTACTTCATTACTGGGCCACGTCATTTGATGACTTGAAAATTTGAGTCCTTATTTACATAAAAATGGCATTCTAAAATACTTGTACTGTCACATTTTAAAATCACTCTAAAATCTTTTCAGTGGTGAATATCTAATTTTCAGATGTACTTCACAAGGCATTGAAATAGCTTTTTTGAAGTTTTAAATTTATTTTAATGAAAAGTCTTATTTATATCTACATAAAGCATATTTACAAGGAACAAATATTTTTGAATATAAACATGCTTATTTATATTTATGTGAATATAAAGTTTAATATTTACATATATTCATTTATTTTAAATATAACTTATTTATACAATAATATAAAAGTTTCTGGGGCCAGCGATTTAGCTCAGTGGTAGCGCAAGGTCCTGAGTTTGATCCTGGTAACCACATGTAATAATGTTGGGCATGGTGACTCACGCCCACCAGCAATCAATACCACATACCACAGTGCCAGGCATGGTGGCTCACGCCTGTCATCCCAGCGCTTGGGAGGCAGAGACAGGAGGATTGCTGAGTTTGAGACTTGCCTGGGCTACATAGTGAGCTGAGGGCCAGCCTGAACTACAAAGCAAGACCCGGTCTCAAAAAAAAAAGAAAGTTTCTATCTACTTGCAGAATAAACATACCTCTGGTTAGAGTCAATGATTCGTGTTTTCCTCCTAACTTTTTCTGAGGAAAGAAAGTTGGGATTAGAGGTGCAAAATCAAAATCACATTTTACTTTCCTACCAAGATATATTATTCCTTATATTTGGGAAGCCCAAACAACCCAGGAGGCCTCTACCCTAATGCCTTGATTAAGTGGTCAAATATAAGACAATGTCTTCTTACCTGTTGTTGTATGAAATATTTTCTCTACTTCCTAAAAATCAAGTATGTTTCTAACAGTATAACTCCAAATTATGTTGCATCTTTAACAATACTTTTAAAAATATAAATTTATCTAATTTTTTGATATGCTTAAAAATTGACACATGCTTATCTTGACATCTCCCTTCCTAAATATCTTTAGTAATCACTGTAAATTTAGGGTCATGTTTTAATTTCTCAACCAAGCAGAACTGAACCAAGGACAGCTGCTTCAAGATTGGCAGGAAGGTTCAGGAGGAAAGAGCACCTGCCCTGGTGGTGGTCGCCTCCTGCCTCACCTTGGGGTGTGCAGTGAGTCCACAGAGGGTGGTCTCTTCTGCGTGAGCCTTGTTCCTGCAGGGAAGCAGCCAGACACCCCGTTTCCATGGTGTCTCCTTTCTCTCCTCTCAGGCTGTGATATGAACACTTCTTCTCCAGGTGAAGACAACTAACCAGACCTCCAGACTCTCGGGCTTCCGTAATTCCGGGCACCACAGTAATGACCATCATATTTTTATCACTAGTGCCTGTCTACCGCTACTCTGTTCTCTCTGATTAACCTGAGTTAAGTCAGTTAACTTTTGCAGTTTCCCAGCTCAGGTCAGATATCTAGGTCTGTCCTGTCTTAGGACATTTGACTCCTGAATAATTGACCTGTAAGTATTCACTTTGACTCCACTTCCCCTATTCAGGAGCAAAGGACTATTTCTCAAGAAACATCTTGACCTTTTCCCCAATATTTTGAATAGTCATATAAAGGTAGAAATAATAGTCAGTTGGAAAGAATCGAAACAGTTTAGTTAATTCTTGTGGACATTTTCTGCTTACTAGCATGTCTGCCTAGAGTCTAACAGCTCATTCAGGCAAGCCTTGCCTGAGATCAAACTTGTGCCACTCCTGCCCTAGTGTTCTGGGATCACAGGTCTGTGCCACCACACTTGCCCCCTTTGCTTTGTTCCTTTTTATCAAATGATCAAATTTAGCTCAAACCTGAGCAAGGAGACTGTCAATTTAAAATACTTAAGTGGTGTTAAGAGATTACTTTGAAAAAATCTCAAAAATTAATTTTAGGTATCATTAATCATATTCTTTTATTGTACAATTGGTGAATGATGTATTTCTCTGGTCAATTAAGTCTCTGATCCTAGGTATTTATTTCTCCTAATTCTAGTTTATTTTATATGATTGTTATTAAACTTGAACTATTTGTTTTTAAATGCTCGTCTTGAGATTTGAAACACATTCCATTCAGAGTATTAGGTATACTTAAATTACAATTAGGGAAAACTACACTTTTGTAGTGAAATAACCAAGTTATCACTCATTTTGTTGAGTACTTTTCTGAGTAATAAAATATATAGCTGAAAACAATTCTTTTGTGTGTGTGTGGGGGGGGTGTACAGGGTCTTCTTCGTAGTTCAGGCTGCCCCTGAGCTCACTATGTAGCCCAGGCAAGCCTCGAACTCAGCAATCCTCCTGCCGCTGCCTCCCGAGTGCTGGGACCACAGGCTTAAGCCACCAAGCCCGGCATTTGTGGTATGTGGTACTGATTGCTGGTGGGAGTGAGTAACCATGCCTGATATTGTATGTGGTTGCCTGGGGATCGAACACAGGGACCTTGCGCTTGCCAGGCAGGTGCCAGAACCACAGAGGTAAGTCTCCAGCCCAAGACAACAATTCTTTGTATGTGTTCTTTTCCTTTTCATTTCCAGAAGTAGGAGCCAATACTCAGTGAACCCAGAGCAGGCCGCCCGTTCTCACATCCACCCTTCTGCAAGTGTATCACATCTCATTTTCTAAGAGAGCAGAGAACAGCGAGTGTTGGGACACCAGCTCTTTGGATCTGAGAAAACCAACCTCAAGCAAGTCAAAATCTCAAAATACAACAGATTTTTACTTCCACAAGCCCAGGGGTTTCAGGTGTAAAGGATTAGATGATTGATCTGATTTACTCATCAAAGAGACAAATAGGAAATCAATATTGAGAAATAGATGAGTTTAATTTTTGTCATATTAATGTCATAATTTTGAAATTGCTTACATTAAAATGGGCATTTTAAAAGGAGGACATATTTGATTAAAATTATCTTTATAAAATCTAATTCAAGAAACCTATAATGAAAAAAAGGTATAGAAAACACATGAAATTAAAAACAACCTCAACAGGGCCGGAGATTTAGCTCAGCGGTTCCGGCACCTGCTGGTGCCTGCCTCACAAGCACAAGGTCCTGAGTTCGATCCCGGCAACCATATACAATGCTGGGCACGATGACTCATGCCCACCAGCCATCAATACCACATACCACAGTGCCAGGCGTGGTGGCTCATGCCTGTATTCCCAGCACTCGGGAGGCAGAGACAGGAGGATTGCTGAGTTCGAGGCTTGCCTGGGCTACATAGTGAGCTCAGGGCCAGCCTGAATTGCAAAGCGAGACCCTGTCTCAAAAAAAAACCAAAAAACAAAACAAAAAAAACCTCAACAGTGATTTCTAAACGTATTTACTGTGCTCTGATTTTAAAAGTGAGGACATACACATATTTAGTTCCCAGTGGCGATTTCCAGGACACCTGATGCCACCTATGCCTTCCCACAACAACATCATCACCATCAATGCGAAAAGAGTAAACCTGGCTCATGTATAATTGGTCAAAGAGTTGTACCATCATGAGACAGAACTAAACTAGTGAAAGAACCCACTAGAATTAATTAATTTGTTTATTTTTGCAGTACTGGAGATCGAACTCTGGCCCTTGTGCTTCCAAGGTAGGTGCGGTACCACTTGAGCTAAATCCTCGACCCCACTAGAATTATTAAGTGGTTTCAAAGTCACAGGGCTTCTCTCACCGGGAAAACAGCAAGAAAAACAGATTGTTTTTCCATCTCTAACATATGCATAATGGCTTGAGATTACATGGTGATCCTAAAGGAAAGGAGGGGATACCAACAGGGGACTTCCAGAGGGAATCACGGCTGAATCTTCCGGGCTGAGGCACCATGTTCTCCTTCCAGCCTCCACGCTGTGAAGCTCCACTGGGGGGAGAGTAAAGTATCTCAGAGACTGACTCAAGTGTACTAGCGACCCTCGAGCCTATCCATATCCGGAGTATTTCAACTGAAAAAGAAAACAAAACAGAGTTAGGATTTCATTCCTCTCATCCCCCCTTCCACGCCCCCGCAGCCCCCTCGGAAGGAGCCGCGCTGAGCGCCAGCGAGAACCTCGAGGCACCTGTTGCGCTCCCTGCAGGTGTTGCCCGGCCGCGCACATCCGGCCCGAGCTTCCGCCAGAGAGAGCGGAGAGAGATGCGCATGCGCGGCGCCCTGCGGAGCCCTGGGGTCGCTGCGAGCACGGCCCCCGCGGTGGGTCCTCCCTCGCGTCACGTCCCCGCGTGCGGCCGCGGTGCGGGCTCTCCTGTGCCGGGGTGGGGGTACCGAAGGGGAAGGACGGAGCCAGCGGCTGGACCGAGTGTTGATTCCACTGAGGACACAGTAACTACCTGTCAAAATCGCTCTTCCTGCCCGAGGAGGTATTTGAAGCATGCATTCGAGCTTCCACATTAAGTCTAAATACAGCTTCTGTCTCGGTAGGGAAGATTTAAACCGTTGGTGACACGTAGAATGACATTTTTTTCAATAATGCCTCCAAAGAGGTGTTTAATAGCCCTTCCCAAAGCATAGCAGCCAGATAAACCTTAGTTAATGTCAGAATGCACAGCTGCAGAGTTATTCAGAGGTGAGGGCCTCCCCCTGCTTCAGAGGCCTATCTTCCTGGTACCTTGTTTTGAAATTCACCTTTTTTTTTTTTTTTTTTTTTGTACCAGGAATCAAACTCAGGCCCTTGTGCGTCCAAGGTTGGCACGGTACCACTTGAGCTAAATCCCAGGCTGATTTCATTTCTTTTTAATAGCGAACAAATGGTGAGATGAGAAGCTCTTGTAAGCTGGGTGCAGAAACAGAAAAGCATGTGTATGTTGTCAAAACCTGTAGGTTCTCTTACTCAGCGTTTCAAGCATTGTACCACAGTCCCCATCCAAAATCTCTGTGGGGAAAAGAGAAATACGTGAACTGTTCCATGATTAATACAGGGAAGTGTAGCTGGAAAAGTGGATTCCAATTTTTGTGGTGAAAAGTCAGAAAAAGACCTACTAGGGCCCTGTGCACAGCCGCTGTGTGGAGTTTTGTGTTTCGTCACTATCCTTACTTTTCTCAGGAGTGTGAATCTTGGTGCTTCAGTTTTATGGTTGATTCTTAGATTTTTGTGGTAGTTAAGACCAATGGTTTTGTGTGTTTGGAGCATAGTTACTGTGGGCAATGACTGCTGAAATCCACAAAGTGGAGAATAGACTAATGCTTTCATTAGTTTTTCCTGTGGGCAGAGTAGTATTGGCACGTTAAGACCATGTGTGCACCTGTGTGAGTCAGCTGCTGGAACTGTTCCAAACTGTCACTGGCTGGTAATAATCAAGTGAATGGTTTATATCCAAATCATTCTATGTTTGACACAGTTTAATAATCACTGGTAAACTGGGTAGGTACACTAACAAGCCCTGGACTAACAGGGGCTGGGGGCACTTTCATCAGTCGTAGACATTTGAAGGACTTCCTCCATGAGCACTAGTTGCTTCTCATCCACCTCCTAAGAAATGATCACTTAGTAAACCGCCCCCTGTCCTGGCCTTTCAGAGGTCACCCCTGATCGGAGAGATACGAAGTCTTCTTACACATTATTTAGGAGTAACACCTGACCCATGACCTCCACGAAGTTAAGACTGTGTTTGGAAGAGTTAATAACATCCTGGAAGGAACCTGATGCCCAACATAGTCCAGAATTTAGATTTCATCCTCACTGATTTTAAAAGGGAAAACTCATGTTCCCTTGACAGCACTGGGTACAGCTATGGAAAACTGGAAAAGAATTAAAAATTGCATCAGTCAACACCAAGATTAAAGATTAGGAAAAGAGGTTCTCTAGATTTAGAGTGGTACTTGTACACTAACTGCCCTTCCCTAACAGATAGAAGTGTGAAGCCAAATCTTCCTGAGGCCAGCCTGATCCCAAATAAAAAACAGGAACCACCAAAGACCAAATGCAGTCCACTGAGAAAGTAGGCGGTGGGTCACACAT
Organism: Thryonomys swinderianus; assembly: GCA_004025085.1. Lineage (NCBI taxonomy): Eukaryota > Metazoa > Chordata > Mammalia > Rodentia > Thryonomyidae > Thryonomys > Thryonomys swinderianus. The sequence continues at coordinate 17,701 of PVIC010019324.1, read as the reverse complement.
GTCCAGTGACTAATCTTGAATGTGACCCTTTGCTTGATTATTCCCAACAGCTTCCTGAGGTATCGAAAGCAAAGCAGCATTTCTGCCACCTGGGGAAGTTTGTGAGCAAACACTTTCATGCATCTCTAGAGAGACCTTATGCTTCACCAATAGGTATTAAAATAAATCTTCAAGAATTAGATGATCTTGGGCTGGAGATTTAGCTCAGTAGTTCCAGCGCCTGCCTTGCAAGTGCAAGGTCCTGAGTTTGATCCCGGTAACCAAATACAATGCTGGGTGTGGTGACTCACGCCCACCAGCCATCAGTACCACATACCACAGTGCCGGGCGTGGTGGCTCACGCCTGTCATCCCAGCACTCGGGAGGCAGAGACAGGAGGACTGCTGAGTTCGAGGCTTGCCTGGGCTACATAGTGAGCTCAGAGCCAGCATGAGCTACAAAACGAGACTCTGTCTCAAAAAAAAAAAAAAGAATTAGATGATCTTATCTAGTTATACTGCCAGCCAGGCCTACTTCTAAGGAACATAAAATATTTAGGGCTTTAGATATCAGAATATGGCTAAAGAGATTCATGTCACGGGTCTGGAGGAGGGATGTCTTTAAATTGGTGCTATCAGAAGAAAACCTAGATGAAACACAACTAACCACATGCGTGGATGACAACAGTAACAAACCAGAACCAGCTAAATTAACCCATGCATGTCAGGTGGAAAACCAGTAATGAGCAAAAGTAATGCTGTTATAATAGGACAAAACAACTGACATGTGAAAACAATTTATGCTACTCAGGAAAAGAAACCGGATGTTGGCCTCCTGAGTCGCCCCACATTTCTGATTCAAATGAGCTGTGAGCACTGAGAGCTCAGGACAGGGGTGAAGGCTGCCCCGCTTCGGGAGACTGCAGGCAAACTGCAGACTGCTGCTGCTGCGCTTCCAGCAGGTGGCTCGTGCTCCAGCAGACGCGAGCTGTCAGCGTTCGCGGAAACAAGACATCAGAGAGGATGGCTAAATGTCACTGCAGGGTTGTTGTAGTCATATCTTGTTTTTGCTCCTTACGTTTTATCCTTCTCTTTAAGCTGAGGATTCTCCCTGAAATACATACTCTGTATCCTACAGGATCCATGAATAGTTTTGAACATTAGAATGACAAGGAAAATGTCCTGCTAATTGGTCAGCCGTAACACCTTGCAGAGTGGGCAGTTGTCAGAATCCATGACATATACAGTACAGTGGAACCTCGATTAGAAATGCTTTTGTTTGTGAAAGATTTGGTTTGCAAACACAAGCATTTTGTTTTCATTTGCAAGGTCTACAGAGGCTGGCAATCATAACCACGGCCACTTTTCCTACAGAAACACCAACATGGCCATCTTTTCCAAAATTGTAGAATAAATTAGATTCATGAGTTGAGGTAGTAACTTATAAATGGTTTTGAAAATTAGGGACCTTCAGCCATTTACCCATGTGAAATTTATAAATCCAGTAGGGACTTTTTGTAAATTTTGTCCTAAGAACTTGCCAAATATAAATAAATGGGGCTTTTCAAGGAATATGCTAATTTTCCTTTATTCTAACACTGTGTAATTCTTTTCTGACCCCCATGCTTCAGGAAAGCAAGAAATGTATAAAAGAACAAAAACAAAACTAGCACACCAAAATAGAGAATTATACCCACTGACAAATTTTTGTGGTTTGTTTTGTTATTTTTTGCAGTACCAGGGATCATATTCTGGCCCTTGTGCTTCCCATGTAGGTACAGTTCCACTTGAGCTAAATCCCCAGCCCATATGGGTTTTTTCAGTACTAGGGATCACACTCAGGACCTTGCACTTGCAAGGCCAGCGCCACACTGCCAAATTTGATGTGAGTCATTTAGAACATTATTTCCACCTGGCACAAAGCCTCAGGGTCCACCTTGTCCTTTGTGGCTGTTATTCCAGCATTATTGTCTTCTTACCCTCTGGGGGGCACAAATAGTAATAGTAGGTATATTATCATTGCAGAGCCTTTTAACTGTACATAGTAACATCTCTCTTCATTATTCACAGTTTCAGCACCTACAAATTCACCTACCTAGCTAAACTTATTTGTAATTTTGTCAATGGTAATTATTAAATGGCTTTAGAAAAGCAATTCTGTAGAAAAAATATTGAAAATATACCCTCCCTTTGCTGTGTGGTCATAAGCCACTAGTTAGCCCCCTTAAGCATTGGTTTCATCTTTTAAGTTAGATGATAGTCTGTGTCTCTAATATCCATGGGACATGTTTTGAGAATCAAATAAGCTCTTGAGCACTCTGTGTCAGTTCTGAACTATGTGACCAGGACAGATCCACAGGGCTGTCTTTGAAGAAAAAGTATCTAGTTCTTGGGTTGGGAAGAACTGTGACTTTTTTCTCAAAATACAAAATTAAAATAAGTTCTTTGTTATTGGTGGCACCATTTCTCCTTCCTCAAGTTGGATATCTTCCCAAACTTATGTGTTATATTGAAAATGAAGTTTATTATTTATAGATTTTCATTGAATAGCATGTAATCAATTTTTATCTAGGCTGGAACAGAGCGAAAGGCCATATATAAAAGATAAAAGGTGTGACAATTGAGACACATAGCAATAAATATCCTTAAGCTAGGAGATAAGTTTTAAGTCAATCTAGTATTAAAATAAAAAGTTATGATCGATATCTAACATTTAATGTGTTTCCTTCACTAGAAGGGTTTTTAGCTTTTCAATGGAATATATTTTAAGAATATTCTCTTTAAAGCTTGGTGAGGTGGCACAGGCACAAAACCCCAGAGGTCTGAGAGGTGGAGGCAGAAGAGTCATAAATTTCACACCCAGCCTGGGCTAGTGAGACCCTATATCAAGAAGTTATTTTTTAATGTAAAAATCTTCGGGATATAGCTCAGTACAAAGACTGTAGGTTCAATCTCTAGTGCTACAAAATAAATTTTTAAATCTCTTTAGAAGAAGCATTCAGTGTGATTTTTGAAAATAATAAGTCAGATTAGAGAGTATACTTACAAATATCACTTCGTCGATACAAGTCAACATTGAAATATTTGTATTTGGTTTATGGTTATAAAATTAACTTATATGAAGTAATATTAATAATTTTTCATTGTTCCACTAAGAAATATATTTAGACATTGTTATTTCAACTACTTTTCCTTTCTTTCCCCCAATAAAATTAAATACAAAGGAATAAATTTTTGTCAGCTGAAGCTAGGTTTTAGAGAGAGAGAGACCATGAGAGCATCCTAGATTCTTTTTTATTTTCCAGAAAACAATTTTGTTCCCTTGAAGCAATACTACTCCTATCAATTAATACCTGCCATGAATTAAAAGGATACACACAAAGGAAAATAAAAAGCTAAAGACAACTATCTCCCCTATTTTTACACATAATCATCTATATATGTGTATGAGATGTATACAATTTTAATATTTTAATGAATATAATAATATTTGGTTAGTGTGTGCGTGTCACTGCCAAAAAATACTCAACACCCACAGTTTAAAGAAAGAGAAGTTTATTCACCATGCTGTTGGTTTCTTTTGCTGTGCAGAAGCTTTTTATTAAGATGAGATCCCATTTGTTGATTTCTTCTGCTAGCTCCCATGCTACTGAGGTTTTGTTCATAAAGTCTTTCCCTAAGCCAGTGTCTTCAAGAGTTCTACCTAGCCTGTTTTGCAGCAGGTTTGGTGTTTCTGTTTTGATGTTTAGGTCTCTAATCCACTTTTTTTTTTTTTTGAGACAGTCTTGCTTTGTAGTTCAGGCTGGCTCTGAGCTCACTATGTAGCCCAGGCAAGCCTCAAACTCAGTAATCCTCCTGCCTCTGCCTCTAGAGTGCTGGGATTACAGGCATGAGCCACCATACCCGGCACTATGTTCTGTAGTACTGATTGCTGGTGGGCATGAGTCACCATCCCCGGTATTGTTGTATGTGGTTACTGGGAATTGAACCAGACACCTTGCACTTGCTAGGTAGCAACCACTGAGCTAAATCTCCAGCCTTCTAATCCACTTTGATATGAGTTTAGTGCTTGGTGAGAGATAAGTCTGGCTTTAGTCTTTGGCAGGTTAAAGCCCAGTTTTTCCAAAACAATTTGTTAAACAGGTAGTCTTTCCTACATTGAGGATATTTGGCTCCTTTGTCAAAGATAAGGTAGCTAAGTGTACTGGGGCTGTTTATGGATCTTCTAATATATTCCACTTATCCTTGGGTCTGTAACTTTGCCAGTCCCATGCTGTTTTTATCTCTGTGGCTTTGTAGTATAGTTTCAAGCTGAGGATCATGATACTCCCTACCATGTCCTTGTTGCTTAGAATTGCTTTTTATATTCTAGGTCCTCGTGGTTCCAGATGAATTTTTGGAGTATTTTCTCTAGATCTTTGAAAGCTGCTGTTGGGATTTCAATAGGGACTGCACTGAATTCATACAGTAGCTGTGGGAGTATAGCAATTTTGACGATATTGGTTCTTCCTACCCATGAACAAGGGATGTCTTTCTATTTTCTGTATCCTCTTCAATTTCCTCTTTCACAGTGTTGTAGTTTTCAGAAAGAGGTTTTTTTTTTAACCTCCTTTGTTAGATTGATTCCTAGATATTTCTTTTTTGGAGGATGCTATTGTGAAAGGGATTGACTCCCCAATTTCTCTCTCAATGAGTCTGTTGTTTATATATAGAAAGGCTATTGATTTTTTAATTGAATTCTTTAATGGTACATTTTATATATAGCTCACAACCACACTCAACACTGGAGAATTTGTACCAGTATATGGCATGAGTTAATTGTCATTTTATCCATATCCCTACCCACCCCACAACTCCCCACCCTCTATATACATGTGCTTTCTTTTTCTTTTCAAATCATATTTATTCTTTCTCATTACTTTCCCCTGCCACATTTGCTTTGAGTATTTCCTATTTCACAAACTCTATCACACATTCTAGAGCTTCTTTACATCTATAGGTTCTCATACCAGAGAAAAGATATGGTATATACATACCTGGGGTCTATTTATTTCACTTATTAGTGTGTCCTCAGGGTGTATCCATTTGCACATAAATGAATGAAACTTGTCATTCTCTATGGCAGAGTAATACGTTTAAAAAACACACACACCTTTATCCAGTCTCCAGTTGATGGGCATCTGGGTTGTTTCCAAGACTGGGCTATCACAAAATGAGCTGCTATGAACATGGGTGCACATATGTCTTTGCAATATGATTCTCTTAATTCCTTTGAGTATATTCCTAGAAGGGGATTAGCAGGGTCAGATGGGACCTCTAATCCTAGTTTTCTGAGGAATCTCCACACTGATCTCCACAGTGGTTGTACAAGTCTACAATCTCACTAACAGTGGAGAAAGGTTCCTTTCTCCCCCACAGCCTTGCCAGCATTTATTGCCGGTTGATTTCACAATAGAAGCCATTCTTTGTGGAGTGAAATGAAATCTCAGTGTTATTTTCATCTGCATCTCTCAAATGACCAGTGACATTAAACATTCCTCATATGCTCTTGGTCGCTTTTCCTTCTTCCTCTGAGAAGTGTCTGTTCATTTCAGATGCCCACTTTTGAATTGGGTCTTTAAACTTGGGGGGACTGATTTGTTTAGATTCTTTATATATTGTACATAGTAGCCCTTTGTCTGACAAACAGCTAATAAAGACTTTTTCCCCGTGTTTTTGGTTGACTTTTAGCAGTGCCAGTGGTTTCTTTTGCTGTTCAGAAGCTTTTTAGTAGGATGAGATCCCATTTGTTGATTCTTTCTGCTAGTTCTCGTTCTATAGAGGTTTTGCTCATGAAATCTCTGCATAAGCCAGTGTTGCCAAGAGTTCTACCTAACCTGTTTTGCAGCAAATTTATTGTTGTTGTTTTAATGTTTAAGTCTCTAGTCCACTGTGATTTTAGTTTAGCACATGGTGAAAGAGACAGGTCTAGTTTTAGCTTTTGGCAGGTTAAAGCTCAGTTTTTCTAGCACCATTTGTTAAAGAGGCTGTCTTTCCTCCATTGAGGATATTTGGCTCCTTTGTCAAAGATAAGGTGGCTTAGTGTATCCGGGGTTGTTTCTGGATCTTCTAACCTATTCCACTGGTCCTCAGGTCTGTAACTTTGGCAGTACCATGCAGTTTTTGTCACAGTGGCTTTATAATACAGTTTTAAATTGGGGATTGTAATACCCCCTGCCATGTCCTGGTTGCTTAGAATTGCTTTTGTTATTCTATGTCTCTTGTGGTTCCAGATGAATTTTTGTATTATTTTCTCTAGCTCTGTGAAGTGTGGTGTTGGTATTTCAATCAGAATTGCATTGAATCGGTATATTAATTGGGGGAGTATAGCCATTTTGATGTTGGTTCTCCCTACCCAGGAACAAGGGATGTCTTCCCAATTTCTAATATCCTCTTCCATCTCCTTTTTCAGAGTCCTGTTTTCGCAGTAGAGGTCTTTGACCTCCTCAGTTAGATTGATTCCTAGATATTTCGTTTTAATTGATGCTATTGTAAAAGGGATTGACTCCCCAATTTCTCTCTCAGTGAGTCTGTTGTTTGCGTATACAAAGGCTATTTATTTTTGAGTGTTGACCTTGTATCCAGCTACACTACTAAATTTGGCAATTAAGTCTAGCAGTCTTTTGGTTGAGTTTTTAGGATCCTCTAGATAGAGAATCATATAATCAGTGAATAATGACAGTTTAACTTCTTCCTTACCTATCTTTATTCCTTTTATTTCTTTGCCTTGCCTGATTGCTGTTGCTGTTTCTAATACTATATTGAACAAGAGTGGTGATAGTGGACTTCCTTGTCTTATTGCTGATCTTTTTTTTTTTTTTTTTTTTTTTTTTTTTTTTTTTTTTTGAGACAGGGTCTTGTTCTGTAGTTCAGGCTGGCCCTCAGCTCACTATGGTGCCCAGGCAAGCTGCCGCAAACTCAGCAATCCTCCTGTCTCTGCCTCCCGAGTGCTGGGATGACAGGCATGAGCCACCACGCCCAGCATTGTGGTATGCGGTGTTGATTGTTGGTGGGCGTGAGTCTCCATGCCCAGCATTATACGTGGTTACCGGGGATCGAACTCAGGACCTTGCACTTGTGAGGCAGGCGCCGGAACCACTGAGCTAACCCTCTGGCCCCTTATTCCTGATCTTAGTGTATAAGGTTTCAGTTTTTCCCCATTTAGTATAATACTGGCTGTTGGTTTATCATAAATAGCTTGTATTAGTTTGAGATAAAGTCCATCGATTCCAATTCTCTGTAGGGTTCTGATCATGAATAGGTGTTGGATTTTGTCAAAAGCTTTTTCTGCATCTATTGAGATGACCATATGTGGTTTTTGTCCTTGTGTCTGTTAATATAGTGTATTACATTTATTGATTTATGTATGTTAAACCAGCCTTGCATCCCTGGGATAAATCCAACTTGATCTGGGTGTATGATTTTCTTGATAACTCTCTGTATGCTGTTTGCCAATATTTTATTGAAGATTTTTGCATTGGTGTTCATTAGAGAGATTGGCCTGTAGTTTTCTTTTTTGATTGGATCTTTTTCTGCTTTTGGAATCAAGGTGATGGTTGCTTCAGAGAATGAATTTGGGAGGACTGCTTCTTCTTGTATTCATTAAAGAGTTTGAGAAGTATTGGCATTAAACTCTTCTTTAAAAGTTTTGTAGCCAGGCGTGGTGGCTCATGCCTGTAATCCCAGCACTCGGGAGGCAGAGGCAGGAGGATTGCTGAGTTTGAGGCTTGCCTGGGCTACATGGTAAGCTCAGAGCCAGCCTGGACTACAAAGCGAGACCCTGTCTCACAAAAAAAAAAAAAAAGTTTTGTAGAATTCAGCAGTGAAGCCATCAGGACCAGGGCTTTTCTTTGTTAGTAGGTTTTTTATTACATTTTCAATTCCACAGATTGATATTAGGTAGTTTAACATTTTTATATCCTCTTCATTCAGCTTTGGAAGTTCATATGTGTCTAAGAATCTACCCATTTCTTCTATATTTTCCATCCCTTGGAGTACAAATTTTCAAAATATGTGTTTATTATCCTTTGGACTTGTACTGGATCTGTGGTGATTTCCCCATTTTTATTCCTAATAGCATGGATTTGAGCCTTTTCCTTCTTTTTTTTTTTTTTTTTTTTTGAGACAAGAGTCCCGCTTTGTAGTTCGGGCTGGTTCTGAGCTCACTATATAGCCCAGGCAAGCTTCAAACTCAGCAATCCTCCTGTCTCTGCCTCCCGAGTGCAGAGATTACAGGCGTGAGCCACCGCACCTGGCACGGCACTGTGATATGTGGTATTGATTGCTGGTGGGCGTGAGTCTCCATGCCCAGTATTGTATGTGGTTTCCGGGGATAGAACTCAGGACCTTGCGCTTGTGAGGCAGGTGCCAGAACCACTGAGCTAACCCTCCAGCCCAGCCTTTTCCTTCTTTTGTTTGATAAGCTTGGCTAAGGGTCTGTCAGTTTTATTTATCCTTTCAAAGAACCAACTTTTTGATGCATTGATTCTTTGTATCATTCTCTTTGTCCCCATTGCATTAATTTCTCTTCTGATCCTTATACTTTTCTCCCTTGTATGAGCTCTGGATTTGTCTTGTTCCTCTTTTTCTAATAGAGGTTCAACATTAGATTGTTTATTTGCATTTGCTCTATTTTCTGGTATAGGCGTTCACTGCTATGAATTTCCCTCATAGGACTACTTTCATTGTGTCCCACAAATTACTGTATGTTGTATTGGGGTTATCATTTAATTGTAGAAACTGTTTAATTTCTTCTGGGTCCATTGGTTGGTTAACAGAGCATTGTTCAATTTCTGTGTGTTTTGAGGATCTTGAAACTTCTTTTGCCATTCAGTTCCAGTTTCAAAGTACTATGGTCTAATAGTTTGCAGGGGATAATTTCAATTCCTATGCATTTACTTAAACCTGTCCTATGAACTAGGATGTGATCTATTTTGGAGAATGATCCATGAGCAACTGAGAACAATGTATATTCTGATTTTGTAGGGTGAAATACTCTGAGGGCATCTATTAAGTCTGTTCAAAAGTTTGGTTTAGTTCAAGTATTTCCTTATTGATTTTTTTCCATTTGGCATGTCAAGTTTTGACAGTGGAATATTGAAGTCTCCTACTACTATTGTCTTAATGATTATCTGGCTTTTTATATCCATTAATGTTTGTTTTATATATATTTGGGTGCATAGAGTTTGGTGCATAAATATTTATGATTGTTATTTCTTTCTCCTGGATTGTTCCCTGTTCAAGAATATAGTGCCCTTCTTTGTCTCTCTTAATCAGTTTTGGTTTGAAATCTATTTTATGTGCACAGGCACTCCTGCTTTTTTGCAGTTTCCTGTGGCATGGAAAATTGTTTTTCATCCCTTTATTTTCTGTCTATGGGTTTCTTTCTGAATTAGGTGTGCTTCCTGTATGCAGCAGATTGTAGGATCTTGCTTCTTGATCCAATCTGCTAGTCTGTGTCTTTTCATTGGCCTATTGAGATTAATGGTTATGACTGATATGGACAGACTTAGAGCTGCCATGTTTCCCAGTTCTTGGCTCTTTTATTCCTTACTTTTCCCCTTTTCCATTCAGTTTCTTGTTTACCCCAGTGAGTTCACTCTGTTGGGTCTCATGGGTTTGTAATTTTCTTTGTTTGTTTTTTTTTTCCAAGTTATTCTTTAGAATGTTTTGGAGTGCAGGTTTCATATTTGTGAAGTTTTTCAGGTGTTCTTCATCATGGAAGAATTTTATTTCCCCATCTATTCTGAAAGATAGTTTTGCGGGATACATCAGTCTAGGTGGGAGGTTGTTTTCCTGCAATGCTTGAAATACTCCCCTCCAGGCCTTCCTTGCATTGAGTGTTTGTGTTGAAAAGTCTGCTGTGATCCTAATGGGCTTCCCTTTGTAGGTGACTTTCTTCCTTTCTCTTACTGCTTTCAGTATTTCATTCATTTGTTGTGTATCTGGAACCTTGATAATTATATGTCTAGGTGTAGATATTTTTATATCACAGCCTTTTGGAGTCCTATAGGCCTCATCTATCTCTATGTCCAATTCTTTTCCTGTGAAGTTTTCTGCCATTATATCTGTCAATAGTTTTTTTTATGTCTTTTGCATTGTCTCCTGCTTCCTTAGTGACTTCAGTCAGTTTTGTGTTATTCTTATTTGAATTGTCTAGAAGCTGTTGGACTGACTTCTCATGGTCCCTTGCCATTTTCCATAGATTATGTCTTTCTTGTTTATTGGCTGCCATCCTAGCTCTGAAATTTGGTTCTCAGCTTCATTCATCCCACTTCTCAAGCTTTCCTTCTCCTTCTTTATCATCTGGAGCTCTGCTTGAAGCTGTTTAAAAGGTTCCCTTACTTCTGCTGTCTTGGATTCTATCATCTCTCTGATCCCTGCTTTAATGAAGTCTTTCACTGTGGACAGTATCTCTGTTTTCATCTCAGAGATGAGTTCTGATTTCTACTTTACTAGATCTGTTTTTGTTATCATCTCAAAGAGTCCTGGTGTTTGAGTTTCAGTTTGCCCTATTTCCCTTTTCCCTGCATTTCCCCGTGGTGGTGATATTTTTGTCTGGCTTTTGAATTTTTTCTCATTTCTATTCCTTTGTTGTTGCTAATGTTATTTGTTTAATTCCTTATCTGGGATGAATCCAGCTTGGTCAGGGTGTATGATCTTCTTGATTCTCTATATTCTGTTTGCAAGTACCTTATTGAGGACTTTTTTTTTTGACAGGTTCTCACTTTGTAGTTCAGGCTGGCTTACCTGGGCTCCAGGTAACTTGAACTCAGCAATCTTCCTGCCTCTGCCTTCTAAGTGCTGGGATCACAGGAGTGAGCCACCATGCCCAGCATTGTGGTATGTGGTACTGATTACTGGTGGACATAAATTACCACACCCTGTATTGTGGTATATGGTTATGGGGGATCAAACCAGGGACTTTGTGCTTGCTAGGCAGGCACCAGAACCAAAGCTAAATCTCTGGCCCCTTATTGAGGATTTTTTGCATCAATGTTTATTAGGGAGATTTGCCTGTAGTTCTCATTTTTGGTTGGGTCTTTTTCTCCTTTTTGAATCAATGTAATGGTTGTTTCCAGGAATGAATTTGGGAGTACTTTTCTTTCATTTTCATTAAAGAGTTTGAGATGTAGTGGCATTAAGTCTTTCTAAAAGTTTTTGGAATTCAGTAGTAAAGCCATCAGGACCAAGGCTTTTCTTTGTCAGTGGGTGTTTTTACATTTTCATTTTGACAGATTGATATTGGGGTGTTTAACATTTTTATATCTTCTTCATTCAATTTTGGAAGTTCATATGTGTCTAGGAATCTATCCATTCTATATTCTCCATCTTATTGGAGTACAAAGTTTCAAAATAGATGCTTATTATCCTGTGGACTTTCACTGGATCTATGATGATTTTTCCCTTTTCATTCCTAATAGCATGGTTTGACCCTTTTCCTTCTTTTGTTTGATAAGGTTGGCTAAGAGTCTGTCCATTTTGTTTATCCTTTTAAAGAACCAACTTTTTGTTGATTTTTGTATCATTCTCTTAGCCTCCATGTCATTTATATTTCAAAGTGCAAAGGTGTTAGGTGAAAAGTAGTCCTTTTATTACTGCCAGTGGTTTAGAATATCTTTTCCTATTGTTCATCTAAGATTTCTTTATCACATTCTTATGTGGAATACTTTAACAAACTGGAATACTTTAACAAACTGAAATACAATTAGTATTTTGTGGTTGTTTAGTTTTCCCTCTTTTATGTTAAATGATACATAGAAATAGAACATAGAGTTCTAAGTATTCATTTCAAATAGTTCTTGTAAAAATAGAAATGGTTTTTAAGCTGTTACAGTTTTAGAAATTATTTTATAAAAACCATTGCCTCAGATTTATTTTATAAATAAATCAGATTCATTAAATATGCAAAAAATGTGAGCTTGAGCAAATATAAATCCTTGGCCTTTTTAGAGTTCAGCAGATTTAACCTTTTCTCCTCCAAGTTGGAATTCATAATGAGGATGTTTGATATTACACTGCTACATGTTTTAAGAGAAAAATAAAGATTGTATCATGCTATGAAGCTTATTTATGCTTTATATGTTTTTAATAAGAAAATAGTAATTCATTATTTGAAGAGGAAATCTTTGTATACTTAACTGTGACTGGAATCAATAATGACAAAACATCTGTATATTAAAAGCATGAAGAAAGAAAATAGTGAACTTATGGTAGTAACAGACTCTTGTAACTGTTACCTAAAAGAAGTAAATTGGCATCATACAAAATATTAAGCTGTTACATTATGAAGAGTCACTGCATATATTACACATATTTGGTATTCTTTTGCACATATTTTTAAATTGTTTTACCAAAACATAAAAATACAAAAATTATAGCTAGAAACAGAGTGACATACAATGTTCCAGGACACATACACAGAGTGTAGCAACAACAAACATGTCTGACTTCTCTTTTCAGCCCAGAGGCCCCCTCCTCTGCACTCTCATGACAAAACTCCAGATGTTTCTTGTATTTCTTCTCATAAAACACAACTACACAGTGTATGACCCTCCTGGCTTGTCGGTCTGCCTCAGCCAGTGCACAGCTTCTCTGCATGCTTTTCCAGACTTGAGCTCTGTTCTGCGGGTGACCTAGACTAACGCTTGTCCGCTGTGACATGGAGGAGGTGTCCCCGCTCCTGTCTCTGGCTCCCGTGTGCATTCCTCCTGTCCTCTGCACTTACTCTGTCACAGCAGCTTGTTCTTCACTGAGCCATTCCAATGTCTGCCATGCATTTATTTACACAAACGAGATCCCGTCTCCTGCTGGCCAGCCAGTCTCACTTCTCATCTAACTGTCATGCCAGCTAGCTTCAGTCTTCCACTCACCACTGTAGGCCACGACACTGACCTTTTGGTGCCAGATTAATTGATAGGTTTTCTTGTTCAATTTGCTCATCTTATCAGCATTATTCCACTTTACTATTTTACTGTTCCAGCTTCTGTAACAACACATGTACTTCTGACCTCCTTCTCCCTTTATAAATTCTCCTTTCCAAACTTCCCTGCTAAATGTTCTTCCTCACAACAGCTCATTGCAGACATTTCCTACAAATGGTTCTGGGACCCTTGACACTTCCTCTACCTTTTCCCCTCCTCACCCTGTGGTATCAAATAGCATCACCCTGCTGTCAGTCTCTAGGTGTGTTTTTCTTTCTCCTTATTTTTTTTTATTTTTTTATTTTTTATTTTTATTTTTTGAGACAGGGTCTTGCTTTGTAGTTCAGGCTGGCCCTGAGCTCACTATGGTGCCCAGGCAAGCTGCTGCGAACTCAGCAATCTTCTTGTCTCTGCCTCCCGAGTGCTGGGATTACAGGAGTGCGCCACCACGCCCGGCTCTCCTTATTTTTTTTAAAAACAGGATCTCACTACATGGCCCAGGTTGGCTCTGAACACATGGCCACCCTCTAGCCTCAACCTCCTGAGTGCTGAGATTATAGGTGTGTCCAGATACACCCAGATCTAAAGCTGTTTCTCTCCAGAAATTTTTTTCTGGCTTGTAGGTTTTGCTGAATATCCACCTCTCTCTCTTCTTAAAGCAGCTCAAGCACAACTCAAATGAAAATGGTTTCTCTTTGTCTACATGCTAAGCTTTGAACACAGGGCTTCTCATATGGTAGGCAAGCACTGCACTGAGACACACCCTGGCCCTCTCCCTATACCTGGGTCATCCATACACGTAAACTCCCTTCAGTCCCCTTAGGTACCTTTTTTTCCTGTTTAAATAAAAAAGCCTGAGCAGTCTCATCACCACCTCCTTTATACCCTTTCATCTGAGAGCAAGTCCCAAGCCCGGACTCTGCCCTCTGCCATTCTCTGTCCCCGGGGCTTGCCATTCCTGTGCCAGCCACTGTCTTCTAGCCTGTGTTTTCTGCAGGTTCCTGCTCCAGGTGCCACTACCTGGCAGATGCCTCACTCACAAGGCTGAGCAAGGTGTGGGCCAGGCCTGGTGGCACTGGGTGGTCTCTGGTGCGTCCTCCACACCTGGGGTATAAGTGGCAGCCTGACTGAGCAGGAGCTCTGCTTCTTACAGAGCTCCTCTCTTGGCTTCTTCAAGTTGCCTCCCCATGGCTGGTTTCCCTTCACTCTCACTCCACCCCACAGTCCTGTACCTGCTGACTTTGTTGAGAGGCCACAAGAGTCCTGGGAGTCCTGCTATCCCTAGCATTCCATGATGAAAATTTCCCCAAAAATATTTTTTAAAGAAGCCCTGTACTCCATCCATGATGAACTCTGCTTAATGCAAATGTTTTTGTTACCCTTGAGTCACATTCCTTAAGGCAAATGATGGAGCGGGTTTTCTGGTTATTTTTTGTAACTTGAAGATGTCTGACCTCTTTATGGCAGTTTAAGCACACATTTTAGTTAGTGTTTTCTGGTCTTAGTGGTAGCTATGTTTCTAAATATTTTCTTATTGTTTGTTTCCTGCATGCATTTTCACTGGGCTCTCAAGCCAGTAAGATTGGTTATTATCCCACTTTTACAGATGAGGAGACGGAGACCAGAAAGTTAAATAACTTGCTAAAAAACATGTAGTAAGTAAATGGCATTATAATGGCATAGTTTAAATCCAGGACATAGGCTCTGCCTGGGCTCCACCTTTTTTCTATGAACTCATGGTTCATCTTTTGGCTTACTTTAGGGAAGCTACTTAACTAAATTATATTTGGTGAAATTAGCTCACTGATAGATCAGAGTTCAGTAGGAAGTTAGAACAATGCATTTTCCCTGGCCTACTTGACGGTTATGCAACTAAGATCTTTGTCTTATCTTCAGTTGTTTGTCTGTTAGGTCCACAATATGTTCTAATTATAACTAATTAAACTCACTGTTTTGTTCCTTAGATGCATTGTGTGTTTTATTAACATATCTTAGGTGTGGAGAATGACTTGAACACTAAAGCCCCAGGCTGTGATGTGAAAGCCATATTTTTGAATCTGTCTAATGCTGACACCCTAGGAAATGGACACAGTTTCACCAATCTATGTGCACTTAAAGAAAAGAAAGAAGTTGTCACTATCATTTTATTTTAATTGTGCCTGATTTGTTAATTTTGTTGGTGTGGCTATCCAATACTATTCTAAATTTTGCCCTATAGTTTTCTATTTATTAAGCCTAAGGAGTCTAAAATTGATTTGGTCCAAGTTATCTAAGGCAGGCACAATCCGAGAGAACAGCAAGGCAGAGGGAGAGACACAGGCAGGAAGAGTTTTGTATTAGAGATGTCGCTGAAGAGAAAATGGGTATCAGGCCAGGGATTTACCTCAAGGGCACTGTGGCTGCCTTGGCAATGCAAGGTCCTGAGTTTGAGACCTAGTACAAGAAGAAAGAAAGGACCAGGCAGGGCAGGGCAGGGCAGGGCAGGGCCCTGTGGGAGGTGGGACAGAAACGGCTGCCTCGCCCTGCTGCAGTGAGCCTCCTTCCCTGCAGAACCGTGAGTCCCCTGCTGCTTTTCACCCCAACCTGCCGACCTGCCAAGGAGAGCTGTAGGCTGTGGTGACCCGGGGCCCAGCTCCTGGCTCACTCCTCACCTACCTCACCACTTGCCACAAGGTCAATGGTCGCTTGACACACAGTGACCATGGGTTACTCCTAGTGCTAAACACGACTGACTTGTCCTCACTTGACCCCTCTGAATGACAGCTGTTATTTGTCCATTTTGTAGCGAGGACAACTGAGGTGACGTCACTTGCCCAAGAGCAGACTGCTTCAGAATTAGTGGATCAGGGACTCGAACCCCAGCCATCCAGAGCCCACATCTGACTTTTTCCCTATACCCCCCTCTAAAAATCGCACCCAGAAGTGGTCAGGAGACTGCCACCTTATGGGTAAATATCCCAGGCATGTACTCCAGTGTGTGTGTATTTACCAATTATGCACAGATACTGCTATCACCTCAATGTTTTCATTTTCATTCATTTCTTCGCCACCAGAAGATTTTCCTCTGTCTCCTTCAATCATTGTATAAATGCTTCTGCTTTGACACAAAACTCTTTGGGAAATTCTTTTGAAACGTACCTTTTAGATGCCTTTATCAACCAACTGATGATGACCTCTTCTTCCAAAAGGTCTGCATCACACATCTCCTTCAAGATATGTGGGACCTTGGAAAGGAGCTGAGCTTGATGCATCGCTACTACACACACCAGACCATATGGAAGGTACCCATGAGCTTTTTTGTTGTCATGACACATTCAGAGGAAATGTCCCCTATATTTATTAATTTGTGCCCTCATCTTCTTGATAAAAAGGACTTCAGTCAGAACAAGACAGCCCATGGCTTTCAAATTTAGTCTTCCTCATTCAGAAACAATGTCCTTGTAAATGAATCAATGATGCGGCAGGGCAGGGAAGGGCAGGGCAGGAGGTGAGGATAGGCAAGGGAAGGTGAGGCATGGGTAGGCAAGGGTAGGCATTGGTAGCAAGGCAAGAGTAGGGAAGGGTATAAATAGGTAGGCAAGGCAAGGGTAGGTAAGGGCAGATAAGGCGTGAGTAGGCAAGGGCAGGCAAGGCATGGGTAGACAAGGGTAGGCAAGGCAAGGCACAGTTAGGCAAGTGTAGGCAAGGTAAGAGCAGGCAAGGGTAAGCATTAGTAGCAAGCAACAGGAGGCAAGGGTATGAATGGGTAGGCAAGGATAGGAAAATTAAGGGTTGACAAGGATAGGCAAGGCAAAGTTAGGCAAGGTATAGGTAGGAAAGGGTAAGCAAGGCATGGGAATGCAAGGGTAGGTAAGGTATGGGTAGTGAAGTCATGGGTAGGCATGGCATGGGTTGGTAAGGCATGAGTAGGCATGGCATGGGTTGGTAAGGCATAGGTAGGCATGGCATGCATAGGCAAGGCATGGGTACACATGGCATGGGTAGGCAAGGCATGGCTTGGTTAGTCATGGCATGGGTAGGCGAGGCATAGGTAGCGTGGGTAGGCAAGGGTAGGCAAGGCAAGGCATGGGTAGGTAAGGGTAAGCAAGGCAAGCCATGGATAGGCAAGGGTAGGTATGGGTAGGCAAGGCAAGATTATGCAAGGGTAGTCAAGGCAAGGGTAGGCAAGGCTAGGCAAGGTAAGGTAAGGGTAAGCAAGGGTAGGCATGGGTAGGCAAGTGCGGTCGTGTAGGCAAAGCAAGTGTAGTCATGCGTAGACAAGGCAAGGTTAGGCAATGGTAGGCATCAAGCAAGGCAATGGTAGTCAACGGCAGGCAAGAGAAGGCAAGGTAAGTGTAGGCAAGGCAAGGGTAGACAAGTACAGGCATGGGTAGGTAAGATAAGGCATGTGTAAGCTAGGGAAGGCAAGGAAAGGCATGGATAGGCAAGGATAGGGAAGGCAAGGCAAGGGTAGGCAGGGGTAGGCATGGATAGGGTAGGTAAAGGTAGTCAAGGCAAGGCAAGGCATGGGTAGGCAAGGGAAGGGTATGCAAGGGTAGGCATGGATTGGCAAGGCAAAGTTAGACAAGGGTAGGCAAGGGTGGTCAAGGCAAAGGTGGGCAAGGCAAGGGTGGGCAAGGCAAGGGTTGGCAGGGTAGGCAAGGCAAGGGTAGACAGGGTAGGGAAGGAAAGGGTAGGCAAGGCATGGGTAGGCATGGCATGGGTAGGCAAGTCATGGGTAGGCATGACATGGGTAGGCAAGGCATGAATAGGAATTGGTAG